>CAJVPM010000030.1:0-31094 GCA_910592325.1 Scutellospora calospora | reverse complement strand
AAGATAAAAGGATTGATAATTTTCTAAATGAAAGACGTAATGAACAGATTCGTAACGAAATAAGAGAAAGGAATCGGGAAAAGAAGTTATTACAGAGTAATGAAGCTTCCGCTTCTCAAGCCCAAAACTCATATTCAGATAGCTCGCAAAAATCTCATGACGTCAAACAAATTTCGGAATCGCAATCTATTTGTAACACTCCTAATTTACCTAAAGAATCCTCAGAACAAAATACAGACTTACAGAAAACAAAAATCCCTGAAATAGATGTACAGCCATTGATAGAAGAATTAAGAATAGAACCTTTAGTGGAAGATACCGTTAAAGTTGTTAATGTTGATAAAAATTCTACAGATAAGCAATCACTCGCAATCGAATTGGTCCATCTATTTGAAAAAATAAGCTTGGCAGAAAATAATACTAAACGAGCCAAAGTGGAAGAAATTACGAGCTGGTACCAATATAGAAAGCATTTTGAAAAAAGACTTGATGATATCTTACTCGAAAACCAAAGAAATGATAAGAGAGCCTATGATTTAGCAAGTGGGCAGATTTATGATGAAATGCTACAGTATCTTTCAGGTATTTTTTGTGTAAGTTTGCGTAAAAGAACTCAAAGAACTAAACCTATATACAAATTATTTAGCGTAATTGGAGAAGATAAAATTAAGCGAATTAAAACTTATAGTGCAAATAAACTCTCGAAGTTAACTAATATGCAAATTGATACAATCAAGAAGCATTTCATTGCTATACCGTGTGACCTAAAGTCACGCACTCATATGACCGAGGTAAGTACACCTATAGTATCTCATCCCAAAGAGGCTTCATTGGAAAGTGTATCAGCAAATAATATCTCTCGAGAAACTAAGATCCCATCCACACCTCAGGTAAGTGTACAAACTCGTGACCGCGCTTATTTTCATAATAAAATATTGGATCGATATTCTGATATATATAAAGAATTTAGTAGTGAAAAATTCGATTATTATGGAATTATTGACAAGTCATTATGTCCAGCATGCAAGTTGAGTCATAGAGATGAGAAAAGTATAAGAGGTAGATATGAAGCTGGATTTTATTTTATTAAATGTAGACAACAAGAAATTGAAATAACTGTATAAGTAAATAATTATTGCGAAGCAATAACCCTTTGGGTCTACATAAACCTGGTCAAGTGAACAGCGATATTTTTTTCTCTGTGGAGCAGGACACTCCGTGTCTGACAGCTATGTGATTTTGAATTGACTTGCATTAATATAAAACAATAACATGTCTTCTGATATTACCTCCAGCAAGATATTAACTGATGACTATTGCAAATGGCATGCTAACTTAGTTGATTTACCAAGTTCTCAGACAGATAAAATTCGTTTTAGATTATATAAAGCATATATAGAAAAGACTGGACTCAATCCTTGGATAAAGTCTGAAACTTCTGAATCTATACAAAGCAAAAATGCTGATATTCATATCATACAAGACAGTTCATTGGTAATAACACCAAACAAAATTTGCACCTCCTCAATTTCCAAGACTGATTCAAACAAAAATCGCCTTCATCAGTATGCTATCAAACATGGAATAAATCCTAAAGAATTTTCAATCATTATAGAGGCTAAGAAAAATAGGTAGGCCATAGAGTATTTTTGTGGAGATTTGAAAAAAGATATACATTTCTATTGTGGCACAATAGAAAGAAAAGAAGATCCTAGAAAATATCGTAAATTTTTAACAGATCATGATAGGCTAGTTGGTGAAAAGTTATTATGTCAAGGTATACTAAAAAGTAGTTTGAGTACTGCATAGCTCGATAATCTTATGGAAGAATGAGAAAAAATCTATGTTCAATTCACACAGATATCTTTTACTTTAGTTGTACTGCGAGTAAATATTTAATATACACTATCTAAATAACAATTTCCAATTTCTGTTCTACCTAAAAACCCCGAAGAAAAGCAACAACATGTTATTGAAATAGTATTAGAATGATTTCCTTATTTAACTTTGAAACATAGTTTTAAATCTAGTAATTATTTTGATTTTAATAGATCTGTACCCTGTCCTTTATGTGATAAAAACCATAAGAAAGAAAATATAAGAAATCATATAGAAGGCGAATAGAGAAGTGGCAAATATTGTAGTAAAAAAACTTATTGTCTCTATTGTTATAAAAATAAATATCAAAATTCAATCCAAATAGTGACTATAAAAGCATAAGTTAATAAAAAAACTCTATTATTTCCATCAATTAATAATCACAAATTGCATTGTAAAAATCACGTAAAAATAAAACATAGGAAGGCCACAGAACCCCCCTTCTTTATTAATATTTTTTGCCAGAGCGATAATATACAGATAAAAAAAAAATAATTTTATTTATATAATAAAAAAATAAATCACAGTTACATAGTGTGAATACAAATAAAAAAAAATTATTTATTTATTTACTAAAAACTCTTGAAGACCTTGAAAAGCTCCTTGCTCTTTTTTTTGTTTTAACTTAAAAATTCGTTTACCATCCACAGATAATTCATAGTTATTTATCCAAGTTATAAGATAGCTTTCTCTATCCTTGACACGTACAGGTTCTATTTTTTCTTCAGCTGTCATATTCATAAAAACTATCTTTGTTGACTCATCCGAATTAACATTTTTATATACAAGAAAAACCATCGCGATATCACTATTTATTCCTTTGATCATTACTTGGATGTTCTTATGACTAGTATCAAAGACTTTTGTTTTTCTTCTCACATATGAAAAAATGTATTTGGACATCACGACTGTTAAGAAAAGCAAGACTATTAATACATGAACTTGTAAGTATTTTTTGACTCAGCCTGGCAAAGACAATTGTGTATACTTTGGAAATAAATTGCGAGTATGCTAAACAGGTTCTTTTTTGGCAGAGCTGGTTTATACAAAAATATATATGAGCAAAAATAATGTTATTGCTAACTTATCTTAAGGGTGGAAACATGCTTATTTTTATACTTCATGTTCATTAGATCTAGAGAACCTGCCAGAAAGAAAAATACACAATTAGTAATTATGTTACTCAAATCTAATGCTAGTTTTTCTCTATAAAGCAATTCCGCTCAGCCATAAGTTCCAAATACTGAATATATTTTGTAGTTTTTTTAGGTAAATTGAACCCTCCTTAGATTCAACGATCAGTACTACGAAGTAAAAAAGACAACGATCTTGACAATCTAGGAATTCTAAGTTCCTTATGGCATATAAATTTGGATAAAACTACTGATTAAGAATGTTATACTTATTGCCCTTATAGCCCTTTTAAGTTCCATTTGTGCATTTTCTTATCGCAGAATCGCATAGGGTCTAGATATTATTCATATTATTCGTAATGTTTATTAATAAAAAAATTGACCATAAGAATTAATTCTGTATTAAGGTAATACCACATAAAATTTAATGCAGGCCAGTATTAGGTGAACCATCATGATCACGAAAAGTCGCAGTTTAATCAGCAGAAGTTTAGTTTATTGATTTATTTGTGCATCTACTATTTCAACTCGAGTTCAACTAGAGTTTAACCAGAGTTCAACTAGAGTTCTACCCTAGTTTAACCTGTATTTATATTTTATTATAGATTCATTATGAGAATAATTTAACCAAACTTCAACTAGAGTTCATAACATTTTCTGTATATTTCTATTTCGTGTCTTTCAAAAAAAATATTATAACAACTTGAATCATTATTACATCTGAGATGGACACATAATTAACTAGTAATAAATGCTTATCTCGGATTTGCACATCTTGAATTTGTTTACAGACCAGACGATCTCAAATGGTAGGTGTCATACAACCTAATCGCTAGAAAAATTAAATCATACGCTTATAATACATCTGAAATAGATCCTACCTGCCTGAAATAGATTATACAACATATCAAAAATTATGACTATTTAAATTTTAATGTATAACAATGATAATAATTAGTAAATTTTGGATAAACCACTGTCTCCTGAAAGGAGGATACTTCGTATCTGAAGTACTGTTAGCTTTTTCTTAATAAACATATATAAAATCGCTAAGCCACTGTTGAAGTGCTATTAGCAAGTTAAATTTTTAATAAACTCAGTTCTGATCCCTATGATTAGAGGAACTATCACAGAATGATCACAGAAAATTTTATTAAATTCTTATATACGATTAGGAGAACAATCACAGAATGTCGTAGTTTAATCAGCAGAAGGTAATAATTCATAGATTTGCCTATGATTTGATATCCATAATTAGTACCTGTGACTTATAAACAGTTAATATGTAGAACATGGTTGCATTAAAATAGCGCATATATGTATTTACAAGTATTTTTGAAAACAAACCTGCATCTTCAAATATTCATAGCCCAGTATATATTATGACGCTTATTCTAAATTTGTAGTGCTAAATATATCAAAATTTCAGTCTCAAAAATCATGATGCGTGTTGATTAAACATCTAACATAGGCTTTATTCATCATGTAAAATTAGAAAAAAATATTTCTGATATACGACTGGGGTATATAAATATTTATAGATTATTAAATAATCTGCTCTTTAAAAACAAATATGAGGCTAACAAACTATGTAGCAATATGGATGACCTGAATTAATTATTATATATAGCAGATAAGGTAATAGTATCTCTGAATATAAATCTTTTTTTCATTCTATAACCAAAATTTTTTACTGATATTCTACCTTGCCTTCATATCAATAAGACAATCACTCAAGTTATTTGCATGAGTTTGTGGAATTCAACAGAGCCATAATAGTCCTATGCTTTAATGAAGGTGTTTTGTCTGGTCTATGAAAATATACAATCTAACTGTACCTTTAATATATAGTCTTCTCAGGTGTAGTTATAGCTTTTCGAGACAAGCCCAGGATCCAACTATTACCTCCCTGTAATTTACTTCTTCTTCCAATAAATCATGCAAAAAATTTCATTTCTATTGAGCGATAGGGCCTCTAGCTTAGTTTTTTCACATTTACAAAAACCCAATTTTAGAGGGTGTGATTGTTACTATAATTGTCTACGTAGTAAGGAGAGGAAGACTGAATAAGCTTCCCGCAGTTTAGTCTACTAAGCTACGAGATAAGAAATAGTTCAAATGTATCTACCTCACTTTTTATTTATTATACTTCTTCTTGGGATAGTCATGCAAAAAATTTTGTCTAACTTTAGATGATAGGGCCTTTAACTTTATATATCTAATCGATATTTATTTATTACAATACCTCTCACAAAAATTAAATCTAAAATTAAGAAAATATTAAGTTGATAAAATCTAATAGGTCTATAAACTGTATAATCATTAAAAAAATTATTGTCGAATAATCTCAAATATGTCAGGTCTTAGTATTTCTATTATTATCGACAAAAAAAATAGAACACTACCTAAACCTTTTAACAACCATCCTGGGTATGATATGAGGTATATGCAATCATATGTTTTAAATTATTGTGGTTATAGTAGTGAACAACTTGAATGACTTTATGCAACTGAAAGATTATATGACAACTTGTCTATCATAAAACAGGATGAAAATCTTATTCAATGAGCAGTGCGAGTTAGAATTGATCTTCAAGATTTGTTACTCCAACAAAAATTTAGTGTATATTACCGATCCCACTTATTCACTTCTTATCCTGGAGATAAGTTAGAAAATTTTAATTACTATCGCCCAAAACCATTCAAGAATGGAACTGCAATTTGCTTTGGGTGTTGGAAGGTAATTCGTGTTAATATCGATGTAAAGCTGAAGAAGAAGCACCATTTCTTAAGAGGTAGATATGTAGAAATTCTTGAACCTAAAAATCTGATGCAAGAACATTGGGATCATAATTGTAATAAACCAAAAACTAGAGATGGTTCAGCAAGAATTATTCAAAATATTTGGAGATGATTTCAAGAAAGAGAGCTATCAAATGCACGACTCACTTGGAATAGCTTAGCAAATGATAACACTCCCAATGAGAAAAAATTTCTGGGTTTAACTTCTCGCAAAATGAAAAACCTAATCTCCCTAGATCAAATTAAAATGCGTCTTAATAAAGAATATAGTGAGTATATAAAAAAATATAATAAACTTCCATATATTGCTGAATTTGAAATTAGTAGATATTAGGAATATATTATTCCATACAATTAAATAGGTAGAAAGAAAAACCAATTATGAAATAGATTTCAAGAGCGTCTTTTAAAACTTGAAACATAAATAAAATCAATTTATTAATATAATATTTTTTGTAGATAGATAGTTGTCCACCGTTTTCCTAATGCTATTTTTGAGAGTAAGAGACACATAAGTGCTATTGTTTCACAATAAGCCATGAGTTTCTGACTCATCACAATTAGGTATATACGAAGTGAATAAAAATCTATGAAGTGCATACTATAACACTATAGACTTTTTATTTCTGCAAAGCAGAACACTTACATAGCTGATTTTTCTGGTTCAGAATTCGTAGGCTCCGTAGGTAATGTATTTTTTGTCTTACGCTTCTGACGTAACTCTATTTCTTTCTGCAAATCCAATAAGGTATCAAACCTCAACCAGATTGCAAGTAGATCATCCTCTGCTCTATTAAGGTCAAATACAATAAACTCACTCTTGTGAAAATAGCTATTAATGACTATTGATGCATTTTTTACATCATCGGTATATCGATTAACAATTTTGGAAACATCTTGAGGAGAACTACCACTGTTAAATATTAATATATGAGAAAGATTCTCACGTATGATCATTGGGACATGATGGTATTTTTGCGTGATAAATATAGGTGAAATATTCCAATGATGTCCATGTATGAAAAATAGGATAATTCGATTTTGTATAGACTCAGGGACAACATATAAATCTTTAAAGATAATAACTGTACTTCTTTCAGAGGAGAAAGATTTTACACTAGGAATTTTTTCAGGTGAGATATAACTAAACCTAATATTTTCATAATATGATGCTCTTGGATTACTTGCAATTATTCTATACATATATCTAATGAAAGCCCATTTTAGTTTATCAGAATGGTATCCACAAACTATCAAATCATTATATTGTATATATCTAGATCTACCCTTTTTCTTTTTATATATATATTCAGCTTTGTCACCAAGAACAAGATTTCTGAGTATATTAGTCTTATCTGTACCACTTTTTCCTGTAACTAGCTTAGCAAATAGCCATGACATTGCTGGATACCCAATATAGCATGATGAAGCATACTTTGTAGCCTCATCCATATCTATAAGGAAAAGTTTCATTGGAAATAATCTTGTTTTTGAGTTTTTCTGCATGATGGATTAGGAATCTATAACTCTGTTTTCTATATACTAGATAAAAAATTTTTTTTCCCCGATAATTCACTTTACTTTGTTCGTTCATAGTTAGTTTAGGTACATTAGTGCCCTCACTCTGTGAGTATATTCCAGAAAACAAATTGTCAGAAGCAGTCATACGGTAGCTATAATCTGACTCTGAGTTCAAAGAACGAGAAGGCAGGAGTAGATGAAAAATATTTCTATATATATACCAAATAATTAATATCACTATTATTACAATAATGACAATTTTAATAAAAGGAAGAATCTGATACTTATTATTAACTAAAGCCTCACTAGTGCATACTGTCTCTTTTATTGTAATATCTTGAATTAATAACTTCGAATTCTGCTTATTTGTAATATCTTGAATCAATGACTCCAGATTCTGCTTATTTGTAATATCTTAAATCAATGACTCCGAATTCTGATTATTTGTGATAATTGGTAAAGTTTTACTTTTAAAATATTTTACAAGACTTTTATGACTCGAAGAGTCACCCTTAAAGGGCCTGCAAAGCAATGATCCTTCAGGTCTAGATTCAGATGTATCTCTAGAATTCGATATAAAACTTTGTTCTTCGCTTTGCATATTTTTTTCCTCACTTCCCATAACTATTGCAGAGCAATGAGTCTTCGACTCTACAGGATCTAATATATCCTTTGTTTTCTGTGAAACAGAGCGTAAAGCGTCTAAATACTCAATTTTTTTAATTTTTGAAGCTAATTCATCTTTTGTATTTATTAGTTCATTCTTTATATTCATTAATTCAGACTTGAGAGATATGATCTCAGATTATTTTTTTACTATCTCTTTCTGAGTTGAGAATGCATCCTTCTAAGCTGATACTAACTTACTATTTAATATTTTGTTTATTAACTGGAATGATTTTATTTTTTTCAATCGAATAATATCCTTGGCTTCATATTTAGTATTGGAAATTTGTAATTGGTTAATTTGAGATATTAAAGTATCTAACTTTGAGCTCAATCACTTAACCTCATTTATAAGCTAGTAGGTATGCTTGGAGAGTTTCTCTTTATCATTATTAGATTGTTTTAGATTATATTATATACGCTTATTGTCTTTATCTAAGACAGAATATTTATTAGCAAGTCGATTGCCACACTCTATAGCAATTTCTCGATTTCAATTTGCACAAGCAAGCTAATTTTCAAGTTCCGTTCGACTAGGTGGATATCGACTAGATGGTATGTCACCTAATTTACTACCTTCACCTATATCTGACAATATATAAATTTGAGGCATATGTGTTTTAATACTAGCTTTATTGCTATATCACTGAAATAAATATAAAAAATAAATATAATGTATTAAATAGAATATACATATTTATTAATGTGATAATTTTAATGTATTAGATAGAATATATGTATTAATTAAATAATATAATCCTATATATTTGATGTATTCTATTTTTCTGATATATTTTATAATTTTTATTTTTTCGATATATTTTATTAGATAAAAAACAAAGTAATTACACTTATTAGTATGGTTAGAGTATATATAAAATCTGATGTGCCTTTGTTTTCAGCTGAAGATTATTCATATATAATACAATATCATAATATAAAGCTAAGATACAAAATTTTAAAGGAATTATTAGATAAATATAAAACATCGTCAAAATGGATTTATCAGATCTGGAGAGGAGAAGAAGATAATAGGATCACTTGAGATCAACCTATACCTCAATCATATAAAATAAATAATATATCTAGCTATGAAATATCAGGCTTTAGCAATAATTCATCTAATATAAATAGATGTAAAGCTAGCCTCTCGACTAATATAAACTACTCTGAAGTTTTATCAGATAAATCAGCAGAGATAAGATAACCAAAGATTCAAAGTTCTACTTCCTCACGTGCAGTAAAAAAAAGTGCCTCTTCTATAAACAATACATCTAAAAGAAAGGCTAATCTTGAAAAATTAATGAAAGATACTGAAAGATTAGCTTCTATGCTCCTATCTTTGTCTCAGTAAGCTAAGAACATCTTTTAGCAAGAACTTTACCTGCTTTTAAAGCTATATCAAGCCATTTTTTAGTCATCATGACTCATTTTTCAAGTTCATCGTATTTTTTTTAAATCTTCCTTACTAGTTGAGCTAGATGAGATAGTAGATACTTAGACCAGATTTTTAGATGTGATAGCATCCTTACTTTGTGAGACTTCTGGAGTTTTGCTAAAAGTTGAGATAATAAAAGATCTACTATATAATTTCATTTGGAATTAGTTTTTATTCAGATCAAGAATACTTTAAACTTTTTGAATGTATATTATATCTAAACATAATATTAGTTCAGATTCACCATTATCAATATGTGTAAAATTTCTAGTAGCTGTAACAGTTTTACTATCCTTATCCTTTATACTAACTGGCATGTCGTAAACTATTCTAATGATTCAGTAATATATTTAGAGTTACCTTTTATATCGAAGTCAGATGGCTTGTCAGCTTTTTATCTGAGGGCATTAATTGTTATATCATTCAAGGCTTCAAATTTACTTCTATTATCTAAAAATGATTCAGAAATAGATAAATCGTTTATACTAGCATTTAGATATTGTAAAGATGAAAACCATTTATCTGATTCTTTTTTCTGAACTGTATGCAACTGACATATTTTTTGCATTGCTAGTGAAAGCTTAGACAATAACTGATCATATGTTTTGGGATGAATAGTTGCTAGATCAGAAGAAGGGTTAGCAGAGTTACCAGATAAGTTTTTATTTACTAGTACTCATTTTTTTTTTCAGAATCATCATCGACCATATATCATTTTCTTTATTATATCCACTATTTTCATTATTAGCTAAAAAGTTATAATTTATTGGTTGAAAAGGATAATATCATTATGTTCGATTTGATTTGGCTATTGGTTTTTTGAGTTAATTGTTTATATTAAGATAAGATAACATATGCCCAATTTTATCTACTTTCTCCTCTAATCTCATAGAGTTATCTTTTTGCTGTGGACGAGATCTTTGAAAAGGTTTTTTAGGATAATTTAAATCTAAATCTTCTTTACTATATATACCTAAATTATTTAAGTATTTACCTAAATAATAAGTTTTATAATCTTCTTTCGTAATTAAATTTGATGGAGAGGCTCTTGGTTGTCTAACTAGTTCAATAGTTTGTAGAACTGGTATCTGTATTTTCTGTGCTTTTGATGATTGAACTTCCTTTCTCAATTTTTCTATCTCAGCATCATAATTAAATTTTTGTTTCACTAATACCTTATCAATTATTTTTTGTATATCAGATATAGAAAATACTGATTGCGGAATTATAGGAGCTTCTATTATTTTGGTGTTATAGGAAGATTATTGAGAAACTTGACCATTCAAATTTGGTGGCACTCTAGCCACATGTTTTTTAGTTCAGTAAAAAATACATTAATGCTTGCTAGATTAGCTATTCTCATTCAAGTGTAAAAATCACTCGTTAAGTAGCTTTTAAAGAATCTTATAACTTGCATGTTATTGTCTGCTACTTCTAATAATAGTGGCTGAACTCTAGCTTTATAAGTATCTGGAGTATTATAAGGTTAGTATTTTTCTTGAGTTAATCTTTATATAGCTGATTGCTGATTTTCAACTGTCTCCTGTTGGTATTTTGCTCTCATCCAAGCTTGTAATATATCTGTAGAATTTATAGCTAGATTTCCTACTTCAAGATTATTATTTGCTGGTACTGGAACATATTTTTCACCCATCATAGATTTTAAAATATTACACTTGACTGCATTATCAAAATCTTCTGCATTTGCATTCTCAAGAACTATCATATGCTCTTCAAGATATGCCTATGATTAAATAACTATATTCAAGTAATCATTAAGTGGTTCTTGACCTGTATAAGATGAAAATTTTGCAAGAACAGGAGCTATTAATTTTAATACCAGTAAATGTCTAGTATCAGTCATGTTTATTTGATTTGGTAGATTATTATAAAGCATCAAAATTTGTTGATTTAAATTTAAAATATTTTAGTGCTCTGTATAGGTCTTATTTTTCTACTTTTCATATCATTCATATAATCTATCTTGATTATATTCTAGTAAATCTCTATTCCCTCTGCATCGCTATAGATAGTGAGCCTTTTGCAGATACAGTAGTTAAAAGGAAATTTTTTCTGTAGTAATACACCAATACAGGTTCGCTTTCCTGTTATATTGTCTAATATTCTGTTTACTTGATTTTGAGTATTAGTTCACAACTGCTGAAGATCAAGCAATGCCTGATCTCGCTTCTGCCTGTATATATCTTGGTCCTATTATATGTTTACTAGATCTTGTTGTAGGTTAGTATATTTACGTCGAATTGATCTTGTTAATCTTTTAATTTGATTTGTTAAAACAGTTCTACATATTGCTATATTATTTAGAGATCGGTCTATAGCATCAGCTAACTCAGCTATTGTACCCATATCTAAATTTTGATCAAAATTATAAATATCTAAAGAATTTTTATCAGAGTCAAATTTATTTTTATTAAAATTCCATGTTTGCGTATTTTGTAAAGACTCTCAGGTATTTATAAGTTTTAATTTATCTCAATATCTCAATAATGCTAATGCAAAATTTTGACAAAGCAGGTCTGTAATATGATTTTTTTGCTGATTTATTTTATTAATTCTATTTATTTGATTAACTCTTATTGTATTTATTTCTCATTTAAGATATTCATTTTCATTTACTAATCTGGTTGTATAATCTTGTAATTTAGGCATATTTTCAGCTGATTTAGATATCTCTCGTATTTGAGTTTTTAATTTTGTTTTGCATTCATCGAATTCTGATATTAATCTATTTTTATTAGAAATTTCTTTGTCTTTCCTTTTATTTTCTTCCTCGAGTTGGTGAACGATTCTTTTTAATTTTGAAATTTCTTCTATTAATTCTTCTTTGTTTTGTGTAGAGAGTTCAATAGCATTATTTAACTCTTCTTCAAGAAATCATATTCTCTCTTCTCGTATACCTATAACTCTTTCTAAGGTATATAGATGTTGTTCAAAATTCCTATTTAATTCAGCTAATTGCGATACCACCTAATAGAGTTCTTGGTTGGTTTGTTGTAACTCATCTGTTGTTTTTATTACTATAATAAAACAAAGGAATAGAGAAACTGATAATTTATATTGATCCACAAAGGGTCCATGATTTGGATAGAGAGATTACTTTGCAAAAAATTTATTATAGGCCTGAAGGTTATTATCGGACAGCTGAAAAAATGCAGGATGCTTGTAAGAAGGCAGGATATGAGTTCACTTTGTCTATAATAAAAAATTGGCTTAACAAACAGGCCTTATATCAGATCTATAAGCCTAGGCCAAAATTTATCCAATATGCTTCTTTTAACAATGTACGAATATTGAATAAAGTACACCAGTCTGATACTACACCTATGCTTCATGATAAAGTTGGTAATTAAACTTATAAATACCGAGAAGTAATAAAAGATATTGCAACTAGATATCAGCGCAGTTTTGCTTTGACTGATAAAACAGCTACGCAAATGGCTAGAGAGATTTAGAAAATTTATGATGATCCAAATTGCCCACTTAGCTAGCCAAAAGTTTTAATCGTAGATAAAGGAACTGAATATATAGGTGAGTGTAGAGATTTATTTCTCAGACATGGCATGAGAATTCAGTATGCTAAATCTAAATGAAGTATGGCTATCGCTGAGCGAGATCACTAAGAATTTGAAAAGCATACCTTTTTTTGCCAAAATGCTATGGACTTTCATTTATTATTAACTAATAGATCTAGAGAGTGGATTGTTGGCCTTCATATTAACAATGATAAATATAATGATTCTCCTACGAAGTTAATACACATATCGCCTAATGAAGCTGTAAAAAAATTATTAAAAGGTAAGAAAATTTTTGCAGATCTAGCTGTCAAGCACAAAAGGCCTATAGGTTATGATGAACCCCTTCTATTATCTGATGTTAAAGTTCGGTATCTATTAGAACCTAGTGAACTAGAAGGTTGGAGAAGGAGGGCTACTGATTGTAACTAGTCTCCTGAAATTTTTTCGATCAAATCATTTTCAAGAAAAAATAACCAGCTAGTTCTTTACAAGCTACATAACGGTTCAAGATACCTATTCGTGAGAGAAGAACTTCAAATTGTAAAGGATGTGTATTTACCTTCTAGGTGGGTATTGGGAGGAAACCAAATACATTCAAGGCACTCTTGATGAAAGTTAGCAAATCAACAACACAATAAGGAATTGTGATAAGAATTATACCTTCCTTAAAACAGAGTGCTCTCTTCTTCCAATCACGTTGAATTTGTGCATCTAAATTAATTTGTTCTTGTGGATAGAAAAAAGGAATGATTTGAAAATGTTGATTGCCATTGTATTCAAAGGCTAAATGTAATTCCTCATTATACCCATCAAGCTGTAAACCTTTTAAAAATTTGGGTTTTTGAGGTGAAAATTTCTTATATAATAATTCTTTGAATATATATCGACATCTTCACTCAAATATATGGGGACAACTATTATACCATCCATAATTCTGCTTCATATCTTTATAGGATACTTCCCATTGATGTTGATTTTTGTATAACCACAAATAAATATCTACATTGAATCTAACTTTATCCAAGTATTTCCCTTTACGTCTTTTGGCATATATAAAAGCTTTGGTATCAATCTCGTTATAATCTTATATTTTTATAATATGATTGAAGTCATATTACTAAGTCTGATAATATATCTTTAGCTAGTATTGATCTCAGTAAATATTTTATACATGGAAAAAATATGGATCAAACCGAAAAAACTGATGGTAATATATTGACATATACTAATTATGAGATTACCAAACTATCAAAAAATGATACTGAGGCCAACTTCAAAGTAAGTAATGAAACTAGCATTAGTGAAATTAGTATTAAACTGCATATGTCCTCTTTAATTAAATCAAATACCCAGATGAGACCTAGTCTCGAGGCTTTTCTTCTTCCTGCTGTGGCAAGCACTTTAATGTCACTACTATCGGTTATGAGATATGTGGACTAGGTATTAGGAACTATCTATTTAAACTTGAGTATTATTTATGTACAAAAAAATATATACGATGGTAATAAAAGATATATTTATAGTGAGCTGACTGCCTTGTTCCATGTATTTAGAAAACTCTCAAGTGCTAGTTGATCTGTTTTTGATATATGAGATAAGGTAGGTTGTTCAGTAATTATTTCATTTTTTCTCATAGTCTCGGGTTGGCCAATTTTATCTAGGATTGTTATATGCTCTTTATATCGCATATGATATACTAACTTATGAAAGAAAATATCATATTTCTCGATAATTGGGATAAGTATATTTAGATGTTTCGTAAAATCAGAGCATATTGATTTTTTTATCTATTCACTTATCAAGAGATTATCATTTTTAATATATACTCTAGCATACTCTATGAACTTTTCCCATAATCTCTTGACATTATTGGTTGCCTTAAAATCCTCAAAACTAAGCTATTCTCTATAAAATATCTCATAGGTATTACTTACCTTTTGATATAATATAGATTGCGCAGTTTTGATTGCATTCTTGTAAGCGTGTTTGTAAGTATATTCATGATTAAATATTATTTTAGGAGCGATTCCATCTATCACATTTATCTTCTTGATATATAACTCGAGTCACTTCTTAGCCTTGTTTTGAGCATATGTATCAATCTGTTTATATTTCTCATCTGAATCAGTAATCTTCATGATTTTGTCAGTAGATGGTAGTTCATATTTTTTATCATACATAATAAATCAGACACAAAGTCCATTAATAGTATTTTTGAAGTAATAGGATAGATCTAATTTTCTATTTAATTCTTTTGCAATATCCGCGAATTCTATTTGATCAGCTTTTCTTATAGTGAGTTTAAAACCAGATAAATCAAAAACTTTATCAGGATAAACCATTACATAACTAAAATGTTCTCCTAGATCAGGAATCTTGTTTTTATATTTTTCTTTCATCTGTCCTATAAATCACTAGACACGTTTATTATCTACATTAGGTTTCCATGTATTGGTTTCTATAAATTGATCAAAATCCTATTGATTAGAATTGGTTATAGCCTCTTTAAGAACCTCTTCAATAATCTCATGGAGTATTTGATTATTGTTAATATCCATTACACTCTACATAATTCGATTTCCTATAGTTTTAAAAAATTAGAACTTACCTTGCTTCACTGTATCGATACCTCTAATAAAAAGTTTTTTTGTTAGTCCAAAATTTGGTTTATCTTTATGCTCAATTCCGAAATATTATTTCTTACCTGTAAATACTACTGGAAATAGAACTTCTTCATAAGCTATTTTGAGATAAGTCGATCTACTTTTTATTTTAAGATATGTATTCACTTCATTGCACAATTTTTCCATTACTTTTATAGTTATTTTAACTATTTCAGTTCAATATTCCAATTTCGAAATTGTGCCTTTACCATCATTATAAGCAAGATCATATTCTTTATAATATTTAACGAGACAGGTAAGATATAAAGAATCAGTGTCCCCATATTTGATTCCAAAACTTTTCTTTTTAGTCACATACTCAGCAACAAGTTTAATGTTATATTGTCCTGCTGATGTGACACCACCAGCTAATTCTAAGAAGAAGAATGGAGATAAACTGTTTTTTGCTTCTCCATAAAAGGTATTCATATAAATTTTTACTACTTTTTGTTTCAAATCTAAGCAAGTATGATCAAAACAGATAGAATCATATTCTTTAATGAAATTCTCATAGGTTTCATTAATGAGAGGAATCAAGATTTCATTCATATTGACACGTTTTTCTTTATCTTCCATATTTTTTAAAGTATGATCAATAGCATCAGCTACTGACAAATTTCCCTCTTTTATTTTACTATTTACTAATTCCATATACTCTTTTATATTGCTAAGTATTCCCAATTAAGCCTTCATTTTATTTCGTTTATTAAGGAGCTCTTTTAAAACTGATGGATATAACCCTATTTTATTATTTTTATTTTCATGTCTTATAGACTATGCATGTAAAATTCGGCCATTGAAAGGGAACTCAATTTTATAGAGGGTCTCGCCTGCTTCTTTTAAATTATCCACTTCTTTGGGCGATAGAGTTATTTTCTCAGGTGAGAGGTTATAGTTTATTATAATACTTGGGTATAAAGATGCGAAATCCAAACCTGTGACAGGCTGTTCATTTTCTAAACTCTTATCTGGTGGAAATACATAGGCTCCAGAGAATGTGCCTTTTTCTTTTTGCTTAGGAAAAATCAAAGTAATTAATATATCTCTTTTCCATACTTCAGCACCTAATAGATTACATACCTTTATATCCCCAGTATAGTAGTGCGAATCGAATAAAGAAACATATGCAATTGAGGCTACCTCTTTGTAATCATTTATTACATTTCTCTTAACTATAAGTTCTTGACAACTTAAAGCATCTTTAATACAATATTTAGCAATTTTATATATATTTTCAGCAGTCTCGAGTGAGGTATTCTCCTTGCTTCATATATAATATTCTCTCATAACTTTTATTAGTAAATCTATTTTACTACCAAGACCATGTATCCCTAAGAAATAGTTGAGTAATTTTTTCTCAGATTTCAGATAAAGTTTTTCACAACATACTTTCACATCTATTAGAACGCAACTGGGGACCTTGAGAAAAGTAGATATAAAATTTTTATCTGAGGTGATTTTAATTTTGATCCCTTCCCGATTCTTTTTCTTTTTGTTACCCTTGTTTTCTTTTTAGTGGACCCCTATGTTTGCTCTTTATGAAAGAAATCTTTATAAAAGGTTAACCTACTCCTCCACAATAACTCTAACGAAGAATAGAATCGATTGTAGCCTTTTTTCGTGAGTTTGCTGACATCTTTGCCATCATCCAATCTAGAATTTTTAGTTGAGTAGCTCTTTCCACTACAAATGACTAGTCATACTTGGATCTATTAAAAGTGAGTTCGATATCAGAGGCTAAAGCCTGCTAGCATAGAGCAAATGCCTTTAATAGATTCTTTTCATTTCCACAAATAATCGTAATCCAATTTGGGTTCTGTGCTGTTTCCACATCAACAAGGCAGATTTGTTTTAACAAGGTAGAATCATCTTTCCAGTAAACAGTTATACAAATCATAAATATATTATCCTCTTTATATTTCGCTATAGGGAAATAGTCTAATCCAAGTATTGAATATGTTTTTATATCCCAGGTAAGAACTAATGCTCGATCACGAGTAAGAAGTTGTGAAGAATAATTTTTGTATAAAATTGAGGGATTTTCCATAGAACGGTAATTATTAACTGATAAATAAAAAGCATGTTCATATAGTGGTGAGCGAGCACTATAAGGCATTCTATTGCTATTGTATTTATAATCAGTTAATAATACCTATCTAGAAAGTGGTATCCTATATTCTCTAGCAACTTTTCGATAATATGCTCTCGTATCATCCGAGGCTGTTTCCAGCTTATACATACCTCCAATTTCTAAATTATATTTTAGAATAATATTAAGAGCTATAGATCTTTGTTTTTTTGTATTTGTGATAATACGTAAATATGTCAATTTTTCTGGATGATATCCCCTGATCGGAAAAGCCTTCATATATTCTATTCAGAGCTCAGTCATATCTACAGTTTCTCCTTCATCATCTTTTTCTTTAATAAGAATATCCTTTACCTTGGACTCAAATATCTTTATATTCTTATTATTGGGAATACGAATATTGAAGAAAACTTTAATACCTGAAATAGTTACTACAGCTTTTTGACTATTAACAAGATAACTATAAAGTCGTAAAACATAGTGTGGGGTATTATTTATATACTTATTATATTCCTCTATATCACGAGGTATAAATTTGATATCTTTTCCATTAATTAAATTCTAATTAATAGTTGCTATTGATCTATAGTCATCATTTTCAGCGATTATTATATTGCGACTCAGATAGATCAGTAAATATTCTTCTTCATCGTAGTAAAATACCTGGCTTTTCTCCTTACTTTCCGAAATCTTTGATTGAAGAAAAGCTTTAAGCCCCCAGTGGTAGGACGCCCTGCTATTTTCTATTGCGGAGTAATAGCTTAAAGAGCCTTCCTCTATATCTATCTCTGACTCAAAATTCTCTGAGTTTTCTGAGCTCTCTGGACAAGAAGGTGGTACTTCCACTTTTGCTAATACGTGATAGATATTTTTTTGGAAATATTAGGTACTCATAGTAAGTATCTTTTACTGCTAGTATATTGTTCCGGAAAAAAAAGTTCAAAATGAAAATTAATTCTAAAGAATAGTTATCAGTAGATAATAACCATATCGAAATTATATAAATATGGCATTTTATCATTGCTCCTATATTCTTAGGACTGGAAAAGTTTGCAATCAAGGTTGCTATTGGCCTGAAGGGTGTAAAGTTCACTGGAATTCTCCACCACGTGTACCTTGTAAAGAATGTAGTAAGTTGACTTATTCCGATTATGATTATTGTGATACTTATGCAGATAAATATTGAAGACGAGATCGATATCAGCAGAAGAAGCTGGAGAAGATAGCACAAAATAGTGTTATAGGTTCAAAGAACTATTGCTCTGCAGGCCCGAAAGGGTAACTCTAAAGAGTCATAAAAAATACATAGTAAGTATATATGTGATATCTTACTATAGCCAAGTATCACCGAAAATTTTTAGTGACAGAAAATTTTCAGAGTTGAGATCTCTATCAAATTCCACATTTTTAAACTTTTAGAAAACTTTCTAGATGTCTGTCACTGAAAACTCTAAAAAAGATTGAATTTCTCTAGCTTTTTTTTTTTTTTTTATATATATGGGTATATTACATATATATAATATATATCGAGTATATATCAAAGGTATACCATAAGAAAAAGTTTTATTTTTTCCTAGATTTTTACTTTATTTTCAGTGACTTTGGTGACAGTATGTAAGAACAAGAAAAAAAAAGAATTTAAAGCCAAAATTTAATAATAAACCTGTTACCAAAGTTGTTACTGAAGTTGTCACCGAAGATTTTCGGTTACAGATAGCATACATATAGCATGTCTCGATTGCATTAATTTTTCTATTAAATATTCTATGCGGTATATATTGTTAAAGAATTTAGCATAGATATGGTTAATCTATTTGGTAGCAAAGAAGTATACAACAAGGAATATGAAGTTAAAGACTATCATGTTCACGGGAATGCTCCTAAGTGTACACTATGTAAAAAGTGTAGTAAGTTAACTTTTTCTAAATATGATGCACATATAATGTATACTGGTAAGTATCGATCTCGAGATCATTATCAGTGAAAAAGGCTAGAGAAAATGGCAGAAAAATCAGAAGTGCTTAAAGAAAACTCATAGCGATATTGATATCATACCCAATAGCATTTGCGCGATTATTTTTTTATTAAAAATTCTATGCAGTATATTTATATGATAGCATATTTGATAATACCCCCCGATAACATTTATGATGTATATATCAATAGCAATTGTGCATACATGTTTGATAGCATAGCTGTCAGAAATTAGTCACAGTTATCAAATTGGTATACAAATATTGTTATCGAATCTGGATTATAATAGAAAATGCAGAAAGACTAGGCTAGGGCATTATAATCTAATTCGGATATTTCTATTCACTAAAAATTGATTAGAATCATTAAGCAGATATATAGAAATTTATATGAGCGATTAAAACATTATCGATATCGAATTTGACTTCTAAAGGGTATACAAGCTGTCTACCATCTCAACATATAATAGTTAGTATAAAGTCTAATGACATGAACACAAATTCGTCATCATATTTTTTTATAAATTATGGGATACCCAAGTATGACGACAGACTCGTGAACTAATCGTCACTCGAATGAAGACACAAGCGTGAATCATTCATTACTTGAATGATGGAGTGAATACTAATATATCTCTGATGACGCAAGTGTGAATCGTTCATCACTCGAATGATGACGTGAACTCAAATTTGTCATCACTCAGATGATGATGCAAGTGCGAATCGTTCATCACTCTCATAAGTAGGAAACAACCTAATGTAAATAGGAAACATTATATGTATAATGCTTCCTACTAAAGAAATAGATAACCAAATATAATTTAAAGCTATATTACTTAAAAGCAGTAAAGAATTAAACATTTTATTTTAAAATTCTTTTAAATAATTAAAATTAATTAAAGCTAAGTTTAAATTGCAGTAAAAGTTTTTGTAAAGGTTTAGTTATTATATAAGATATTATTATATAATTTTTATTAATAAATATTTAATTTTTATTAAAGAAATTTTGTTAAATTTAAATAATTTTTAAATATATATAATTTTAAGAATAAAAATATATTAAAAATAAAAACTTAGTTTGCTTATAAGGTTTACTAATCTATATAGAAGACTCTGATATAAAATAAAGAATAAATAAGAATAAAAATAGAAAGTAAATATAAATCATTACAAATCAAAGTTAATTATTAATAGGATTTAATCATTTTGCACAAGTGCGTTGTAATACACACACCTAATCATATAACATAAAAATCAAAACAAACTATTTTCATATTAGTTTATAGTTAGGATCAGGGCTACATTAGAGTTAGAAAAGAGCAATATAGTGAAATGTTTCTAATTCAAAATTTTGTAAGGAATTTTTTTTACTAGAATGCGAAAGAAGGTTTCATAAACAAAAAATTGAGTTACAAGCGATTTCTTTAAAAAATCATGATTGTTTAATTTTCATATTACACTTGATCTTGAATTCTGATTAGTTGATCAAATAGGTACATTACAAAGCACCTGTATTAAATTACAATATCCTTATTAATATATATATTAATCACATTATTAATAAGCAAAATTACATTATAGAATGAAGTAAATAAGTTATAATAAAGGTCTGGTAATCTAGTATAGTAGTTAAGTTATCAGACTACTATACAATAGATCTGGTGTTAAAATCTCACTATCGATGAATTTGAATAATTTTCTAGATCTTGTGATATATTATAATAAATCTTATTTATTTCTGAGAATGTATTTCTGTAAATTAAGTTGCACTAAATCAATCAGAACTTGGAAGTGTAGTATAATATTATACAAATAAATCTTAATAAAATATATAAGCAAAGAACTTGCATAGTAGAAATTCTAAGTCAGTAAAGTAGTATAACTTTTTAATAGGATTATATTAGCTAAAGTTTAATCTGAAAAGAAAACTCAATCTAATAAAGGTAAAAGGTTTTGAGATCTCCAGACAAAGAATAATTAGGACTAATTAAATACTAGAAAAGTATTAGGTTAACTAACTAGTAGAGAACTATAGTAGAATCTTAAGTTATACAAATATCTACAAGAATCTAAACTAAGTAAATCTGTAAAATAGATATGAACTACTCTAGTAGGTTTGCTTTAAGGTTAACTAGCTTTATAATACTAGCAATGTATTTAGTATAATATATTCTGAGAGAACCTAAGCTATTCTAAATAAATAAATTTGTAATAAGCTAGCTGACTTAAGCAGTTAGACATTGCAGTAATATTAGATTAGATCTGTATAGGTTAATAAATAAAGTATTTAAATAGACAACTCACAGGCAGATTACAGATATAGTAGTATAGTGTAGAACTAATTAGGTAGTCTAATACTTATGTAGCGAACTTAAAATAGATAATAACTAAAGTTATATATGTAGCTTGTTGTACACTCTTCATATAATTACAAACAGTAGGAATTATTAATATATAATTTTGTTTACAATACTAATAAAATTCTTTCAGTAATATAAGCTACCTTAACAATAAAAAAAAATAAATAAATAAGTCATAATAATGCTTATCTATTTATATTATATTTGTTAAATTAATTCTTATTATATTTGATAAATTAATAAGTCAAATATAGCTAATTAATTATAGTAATTAGCATGTTATTAAGAAAAGATTAAGAAAAATAATAATAAAAAATTATAAAAAAATTATAGTATTGTTATATTTTTCTTTTCTTAAGATTTAATATTCTTATAAATTCAAATTCTTTAAGCTTTTCAGAAATATTTTCTAAATTTTTAATAGATATTCAAGTAGTATTATATAAAAGTTATAATTTTTTATATATAGATTTTTATATAGTGATTAACAACTCCTTATATAAGATTCCTATAAGGAGTTATCCTCAGAGAAACTTTTTTGGGAAGACAAATGTAACCGAAAATTAACATAAATATAATCTAAATATATCTGACAGCCTAAATATTTTCTTAATAAAAATAACCTAATATAATCTAAATATATCTGACAGTCTAAATTAATCCTAAAAATGTATTCTAAAAACTATCTCTGAAAATTTAAGTATCTCAGAGACACTACTAATAAAATTATTTTTCGTTCAGGGACACTTTTTGATACTAGAAAAAAAATAAATTCATAATTGAAAATCACTAATAATTTAGTCAACTTATTAAATATCAAAAGTTTAATTATGTGATGTATACGTTGCCAATATTATTTTGTAAGATATTACTGCTATATAAATCTCAAACAAAATTTTTTGAACGAATAGTTTTAAGATCAAAAAATAGGAATAAATCAGTAACAATTTTTTATTATACATATAACTAAAGACAATAATATTATTCAGAAATTAACAACTACAATTTGCATCCAATATAATTCTACATTTGGACTTTAATTATTGAGTAATTTTTTTTTTGATACTTCATTAGTTAACTAAATGTAGTATACTACCTAATCCTCTTAAATTATATAATGATAAAATGATACTTACTAACATATTAAATTAGAACGTTTGAACTATATAATTAAAGAATTATTCTATATTATCGTTATTATAAAAACAAATTATAAAGAATTGTGAGTTATATGAATTTATATTGTTATTGTTAAAATCTACATTTGGTTAGTAAATTTATTGTGTAGTAATTCAGAAGTGATTAACTAATCAAATATAATTATACAATTATTGAAATCAAAAATAATTTTTTTACTTGTCATATCGCTTATGATTTTCAGGTTTGTAGTTAGGTCTTATATCGTTCCCATTCTTTAGTAGATATTTTATTAGAACTTTTAGTCTTTTAGAGTCTTTTCTTATGATTTTTTCTTTTTTTTAGGTTTCATTGGAACATAAATAGATTTAGTCTTTTCATCATTTATTGTGCTTTTCTCGCTTCAGATTTCTTTCATCATAATAATATTTTCATTGGCTTGTAGTAGTAATCATCTTTTTTTGATCTCAATTAAGTTTTGTTCAATAAATCTTTTGAAATTGGTATTAAGATTTGAATATTTCTCTTGTTCTTTAGTTGAATCTTTCATTATTTTGCAATGTGTTTTTTTTATGTCAGATACTAATAGTTAAATTTATCTTTTCTTTCAATGTTATTACTCATAAATTGATATTTATTCAATTACTTTATTAAAAAAATATAATAGACGTAGTTAATTTTTCTTCTTAGATGTATAGACTTTGTATTTTACAAAGATTTTTAGATTCTTTCGTTCTTTGGTACTTTTTTATTAGTTTGCTAATTTTCAGTAGATATTTTTTTAGTTTTAGTTAGGTCTTATGTTCCAACACATCTTTTTTTGTTTTAACATATCTTTCTTATTTTTCGTTATGTAGATTAAGAAGTTTTTTTTCTTACACTTGTTTGAATTGATTTTGATTTGTTATAGTATTGTTGTTTTCAACATTGTTGTATCTTATATCTTTTCAGTATGTATTCTTTTTTTCTTTCTTTAGAATATGAAGATTTAAGCAATTTTTTTTTTTATATAGGTCTTCTTCATTAGAACGTTAGATCTGAGATTTTTTTTTATTAATTTTTGTCTTTTCTTTAACTTTGAAATATTTGTGATCATGAATCTTAAGACAATTTTCTTTTTTTTTTCTCTTGTCTTTTGTTAATGTTTTTTTTCTTCTCATAAACTAACATTTTCTTTTTTTTTATTTTTAGAGCTTTTAATTAATATGAATTTTTGAAGTATGTTATATTGTTATTATATCATCATCGTAATTATAATATTATGATGTTGTAATTGATTGCTAAGTTTGTATTATACCCCAACTAAGGAATACGCCTCTTCATGGTAGTTGAGACTATTAGTAGATTCATTCTCTGAAGTTAAGTATTCCAGGTCATATTGCATACAGAACAGTTCTGAATTTTGTGTGGTATTGACCATATATAGCTGTAGACAGTCTGATCATTCCGATTTGATTGCAGATGATCCTAGTGAAAGGTAACAGAGGGAACACCACTCTAAGTCTGATCTGAGATATAACCTACACCTTACCCTGTTGAGGCTATTGTTCAATCCATACAGGTAAAGATCATTTTGGAATGAGTTAGTGCTTATGAATATGTCCCTTACCAATAAGTCTTGAGATATGTTAGCTTCCACGTAGCAAGACTTGAGCAACTTGCAAATTATTGCAAGGCTAACAAACATATTATTTAATAAAATTAAAAAAATAAATAAAAAAAACAACAAAAAAAAAAAGATTAGAAAAAAAAAATATTATATAAATTAACTTAAATTCGGTTTGATTAATTAGTGTTTTCTGAATTATAAATGCATAAGTGAAGTGACTCTTAGTATATACTAGTACTCGATATGATTGAATTTACTTTATTAGTTATATAAAGTAGAATTTATTTGGCTTACTCTAAGCTTTTGTTAGATATGAATTGTTGTTAATTTCTGTTAAGTTGAGTATTGAGTGTTACAACGTATTTGTAAATAATAAAAAAGTCTAATCAGCTAAATTAAAAAAATTTGAATTATTTTTAGTTAGTAAACCTCTTGATCAGTTGAGATCCTCAATTAGAGGTTGGAACTGAATTATAAAATTCAACTTCGAGTTAAACTAGTTTAAATAGTAAATCATTTTGTAATGTTCTAATTCAGTTGTAACCCTCAAACAAACTAGTTTTTAAATTAGTATTCAGTTTTATTTTATTTTTTATTAAATTTCGAAATTACAATATATTCAAAGTAATAAAAAAATAATTTCAGGTTTTTTTCTTTTTAGCAAAATATGTCAATTCATATATAAATTAGTTTTTTTCATAATCGTATTTAAACAATTTGGGTTTTAGATTTTACAAATAATTCTGACCTCTATCCTCGATGATGATTAATATTTTAATTTTTTTTATATTCAAAAAAAAATATAGTATGTCATAGTGATTAGAAGTCAATTATTTATTTTAGCGCAATTAGTTAAAATAATGAAACTTTGAATTCATTACTAGCTTTTAATGCTTATAATAAAATCATTTAATTTAATAAAAATTATAAAGTACTTTGCTTATTTTTGGATTTCATTCAAATATTGAAACAGAAAAAAATTACAAATTTTATTATAATAATTCAGATTTATGAATATAAATATTTTTTTAAGACTAGATAATATGTATATGCTTTTATGTTACTTAAACTATTTGTTAGCAACTATTGCTTTCATTTCTGGTTTCTAGCATGACTATATTGCGCAGCTATATGAAGTATAAATTAATAATTATTAAATATAGATTAACAAATGTAGAATAATAATATATACGTAGTATAAATTAGTAATTAACTTAATGTAGAATAATAGTATATATGTAGTATAAATTAGTGATTAACTTAATGTAGAATAATAGTGTATACATAGTATAAATTAGTGATTAACTTAATGTAGAATAATAACAGAGTATAAATTAGTGATTAATCTAATATAGAATAATAACATAGTATAAATTAGTGATTAATTTAATATAGAATAATAGTATATAGTTTTTATATAATATAAATTAATTAATTTAATAAAGCAATGCAAAACACGTAAATTTTATAAAAATTTTGATAATTAAAATTTAAAAATTTTTTATTTTAAAAAATAGTATAAAAAGACATGTTGTTTATTCAATTTCATTGTAAAATGAAATCTTCTTCCTTTCGACTAAATTGCAAACATATACTATTAATATTTGACAACGGTAACTTCGATTTAATTGATATTCTACAATATATTCAATTTGTAATTTTAGAAAAAAACCTTATTCTTTCTTCATATTTTATAGTATATAATAATCAAAATATTAAAGCATTTATTATTCTTAATAGAAAAATTAATTTATTTGATCCTAATATATTTGAAATTAATTTTGGAGAAATATGATATAATCCTACTTTAGAAAGTTTTTATTCATTAAAATCTATTAAAAAGTATACTAAAAAGAAGAATAAATTTATAACAAATATTGAAGAATTCAAAGATGACTAAACCAAAATCTAAAAAACAAAAAACAAAAGATAACAAAAAAAAATTTGATATATATTTATCTCAATTTTTTTTAACATATTCAAAATGTGAATTAACTAAAGAGCAATTACTAGAATATCTTATAGAGATTATCAATAAGAAAACTAATGATAAAGAATATTTTATTAGCAATTATATTATTGCTACTGAATCTCATAAAGATAAAACACCTCATTTATATGTATATCTTAAATTAGATAAAAAATTTCGAACAAGAAAGGAAAGTTTTTTTGATATCAAAGTAAAAGAAAAGATTTATTATTCAAATATTCAAGGTGTTCATTTAGCAAAAAAAGTAGAAGACTATATTTTAAAAGATAGAGATTATATCTCTAAATACAAAATTGATAAATTAACAGTTGCTCAAAAAGTTATTGAACGAGAAATTAAAGAAGGAAAATATATAACAAATTACAAAATCGCAAAAGAATATCCTAAAACTTTTGTTATATATGCAAATAATTTATTGAAATAGAAACCGATATTTGAAGATAAATATTATATATTACCAGAAAAACTTTTTGTTGAATTACATTATGGTGATAAACATTGTGGAAAATCAACTTATTAGGAGCAATTTGATGATAAAATAGCTTACAGATTAGATAGAACCAAATAGTTTAATTTTTATAATGGCCAGTCTATTCTTATTATAAATGATTTTGATGGTTCTCAATTACCTTATTTTATATTTTTGAGATTATTATCAGGTAATTAAAGAAAATTAGAAATTAAAGATAAACAAGAATTAAATAGAATTAAACATATAATTATTACAACTAATATTCATTATTCAAAATGGTATAATCAATTATCATATGATTAAGGTTAACTGGAATGGAGAATTAATGCAATTTGGCATTATAAAAAAGATAATGAAAATAGATTTTCAAAAAGAAAATGTGAATTAAATCCTTATTTAGTTCAATTTCATAGAAAGTATCTAAAAGAATTTAAATATTATAAAAAATTTAGAGAAAATTAGAATTATTCAATAGATAATTTAGGTGTTTCAAAAAGAATTTTTCATAAAAATTATATTACTATTCCTTATAATATCAGTTTGCAAGGTAGTGAACTAGATGATGATGATTTACCTACAGAAGAAATTGCTTTACAACTAGCTTTAGAATGAGAATAAGCAAAACAAAATCAACTAGTAGTTATTTCAAAAAAAATAAAAGAATCATCATTAGAATCAGAATTATTATCAGAATCAGATAATCAATTAGAAGAAAATAATAATTTTGAATACGAATCTGAATTATCTGCAATTAATAGTAATAATTTTCAAGAAACTAAAAAACTTAAACAAAAAAATATTAGAAAAGGCAAACAAAAAGTAGAATAATATTAGATTTTTTATTATTATATTTTTATTTGTATTATTTTTTATCGATATAATTTTATCATATAATATCAAATATATATTATAAATTAATAAATTTTTTAATCATATATTACATATATGATAATTCTAAATAAAGATTTTCTTTGTTACAAATTTATTTTATTTATTATTGTTGTTATCTATATAAAAATCAAATTTGTTTACGTGCATAAAAATTATAAATAACAAAAAAAAGATAATCTTTTTTTCTCTCAATAACGAAACCTTTTTTTATGAAGGTTAATATTATTTTTTTTTTTATTTTATTTTTTTTATTTTTTATTTTTTTCCCTACAAGAGGATCTTGCCCTTCATTTTATTATTATTTAATACTGATTATAATATAAATATATAAAGCTAAACTATACATGTAAACATGAAAGCTAAACTAAATATACAAGAGACTTTACCCTTATATCATAATACAAATAACTATCACTAATATAAATAAGCTCAACTAAATATACCTAGTGAATAATTATTACAATTCTGAACTTACTCAAATACTCATATGGCCCTAAGTACGATCGACTTGCCAGCAAGTTTACTCCTCAAAAAGCTCTATGCTCAATACACAAAACAATCCAATTCCTTGATGGTCTGCTAATAGCCTAGTCAAGAACCTCTTAGTCACCTTCTATCCTGTGCCAAACTGATTCAAGGTGAGTAGGCCATGAAGAGAAAAAATAAAAATTATGTATATAACAAAAGACACAAGGTCATATGTCATATAATATAGTTGAATAAAGGAAACCTGCTAATAGGTAAAAACCTTTAAACAACAAAAACAGAAATAAAAAGAAAATAGTATTTTTTCTGGAACGGTGTAAAAATTGTATATATATAACACTTAAGTTATTCTTTAAATTCTCAAAGGAGTAAGGTACCATATTACAGAGAGAATGTCAACAACCCAGATTTCCTATAGCACATGTTTGGCTAAACACGTATTTGGCTAAACACGTGTTTGTTGTTTGTTTACAGTATGGAAAACAACAAGCCAATACCCAATTATTATTGTTGATACATGTTGCAGATCTTTTAAAGGGGGTAAGCCAAATCCCCTAAAAAACACCAACGAGTTATAGAAAAAATCCAAAAGATGATATCGGAGGAGGCTACTTCTAGGAGAGAAAGATTTTGCTACTTATTTTCTTACTAAAAACAGTACAAATACTTGTTGTGCTAGTTATCCCTGTACTAGCAAACTATTAGTGAGCATCACTTAGAACAACAGAGATATTTGACAATTTTTCTTGTAATCCACTATTTTTCTATAGTGTTCAGAAGTTATATTCAGATAACATAGCTAAAAAGAGCTCACACAAAGGAGTTATTCGCTCACGATACGTCGTAGAAAGCCCAAAGAGAAGAATATTGTTGTCTGTTATAGCAGAAAAAATTTTTCGCAGATCAGATTATTATTAAAAAAAGTGGTCAGAGGATCGATAGAAAGAGTTGTCTGATTATTTTCTTTTTTATATTTAAAAACTTTTTAAAATATAATTAAACAAAATGCTAGCTTAGTCTTTAGCACCCAAACTCAACTACTTCGATGATAATATTATTAAGTCTCTCTTTAAAAATCTTCTCAACCTCTTATTATCACTTAGTTTTTAATCAGTTTTTTACTGGTTTTTTTTTGCTGACTTTTTTTTGCTATAGACTTAATGATTTTTTATTTTTTATTTTTTTATTTATTGTTTTAAAATATCAGTTACTAACTATTTTTTTTCTTTTTTTTTATAAGTTAATAGAAAATATGTCTAATATCATTGATAATATTAATAATATTATCGAACAGAATAACAATCTTCAGAGCACTTTAATTCAAATACATAAAAAAATTAATGAAACTAAAGCTAAAGTCAAACCTAAATGAAGTCTTGAAGAAATAATTGAAAAAACAAAGCAAACAACTACTAAGAGTGATCAAAATAGCTTAGATATCGAAAGATTAAATTTAAGTATTAAAGGATAGAAATCAAATCTCTCACTTTATGAAAATATTAAAAATCTTCATAATGAATTAGAAGAATATAGAGATAAATATTATAAACTCAATACTAAATATAATAATTTAATTCATAACAAATAATTTTTTTTATATTTTGTATTTTTTATAATTATAAAATTTTTTTTATAAAATTTTTTATTTTATTTTTTTATAATAAAATTTAAAAAAAAAGTTAATGATTTAAATTTGTATAATCTTTTAAAATTTATTAAATAATTAGAAAGAAATAAAATAAAAAAAATATATAAATACTATTTATACATTATTTATGTGTTTTAAAGAAAATATGGTCTCAAAAATTGAAAAACAAGTAAAAAAAAAAAATAAGATGTTTCAATTGCCACACTTTGAGTAGACTATGTAAATATATTAATGATAATAAAAACTGTACAATCTGTATAAAAAGAAATGTTCAATGCCTAAAAATCTACCCAAAGAACTATGAAAAAGAAATTATAAAACTTTCTAAACAAGTAGAAAATTATAAAAATGAAATTTCTATTCTCAAAAACTAGGCTAAAAAACTTAAAAATGATGAATTAATCATTAAAAAAAACCTTAGTTATCTTCTTACGATTATAAATGAATAATGTTTAAACTTTTAATTTTAATAATTTTTATTAAATTTATTTTCTATTTTACTTAATTTACTATAAAAATAATATCTATTCTTTTTAAAAAAAAAAATTAAAATGAAACTAAAATTTTTATTATTATTATTTTTGTTTTTATTTTCCTTTGCTTATTCTGAACAAAATTATGAACAATTATTTAATGAATATATTGTTCAAAAAAAATTATTATTCCAAGAAACACGAGATCTAAAATTTGATAATATAATGCTTATGAGATTATTAAAAGCATTGTATTTAAGTAAAAATAGAACTGAACTATTATATAAATTCTACTCTTCTTGTGAATGAAATAACTAATTTGAATAAAT
>CAJVPM010000029.1:0-31177 GCA_910592325.1 Scutellospora calospora | reverse complement strand
CAAATATTTTAACAAATGCCTCTGTCAAATTATTAGCAAGTAAATATAAGTTTTATTATATTTTTTAAATTATTGGTAATCTTAAAATATGCATCTGACAAATATTTTAACAAATGTCTCTGTCAAATTATTAGCGCGTAAGTATAAGTTTTATTATATCTATTTTTGTAAATTATTGGTGATCTTAAAATATGCATCAGACAAATATTTTAACAAATGCTTCTGTCAAATTATTAGAGCGTAAATATAAGTTTCATGATATTTATTTTTAAAATTATTATTGATCTTAAAATATGCGTCTGACAAATAATTTAACAAATGCTTCTGTCAAATTATTAGAGCGTAAGTATAAGTTTTATTATATTCATTTTTTTAAATGATCAGTAATCTTAAAATATGCGTCTGACAAATATTTTCACAAATGCCTCGGTCAAATTATCAGAAAGTAAGTATAAGTTTTATTATATTTATTTTTTAAATTACTGGTGATCTTAAAAATATGTATCTGACAAATATTTTAACAAATGCTTCTGTCAAATCATTAGGAAGCAAGTATAAGCTTTATTATATTTATTTTTAAAATTATTAATGATCTTAAAATACGCATCTGACAAATATTTTAATAAATGTTCCTGTCGAATAATTAGAATGCAAGTATAAGCTTTATTATATTTATTTGTTTTTAAATTATTAGTAATTTTAAAGTATTCATCTGACAAATATTTTAACAAATACCTTTGTCAAATAATTAGTGAGTACGTATAAGTTTTATTATATTTGTTTTTTTTAAATTTTTGGTGATCTTAAAATATATCTGACAAATATTTTTCTAAATGCTCTATCAAATTATTAGAGAGTAAGTATAAGATTTATTATATTTATTTTCAAATTATTATTGATGATCTTAAAATATATATCTGACAAATATTTTAACAAATGCCTCTGTCAAATTATTAGCGCGTAAGTATAAGTTTTATTATATATATATTTTTTTAAATTATTAGTAATCTTAAATATGTATTAAATAAAAATTTTAACAAATGCTTATGTCCAATTATTAGCATGTAAGTATAAGTTTTATTACATTTATTTTTTAAATTATTATTAGTAATCTTATTATTTATCTGACAAGTATTTTAACAAATGCCTCTATCAAATTATTAGCAAGTAAATACAAGTCTTATTATATTTATATTTCAAATTAATCTTAAAATATATATCTGACAAATATTTTAACAAATGCTTCTGTCAAATTATTAGCATGTAAGTATAAACTTTATTATTTTTCTAAATTATTAGTGATCCTGAAATATGTATCTAACATATATTTTGATAAATGTCTTTGTCAAATTATTAGCATGTAAGTATAAGTTCTATTACATTTATTTTTTAAATTATTAGTAATCTTAAAAGAATAAGTGTATTCGTTGCACCCTGCGATATACAAAACACAGTTTGAGATCCGTGTAATATAAATTTTTTTTAAAAAAACAAAATCCCTATTTAGTTTAGGGTTAGGGCGAGAGCCCAGATTAAGATTAGACAGTTTTATAGTAAAATTTAGCAAGGAATTTTTTTAATTAGAACGTCAAAGGTGGTTTCATAATCTAAATTTAGAGATATTTGCAATTTCTTTAAAAAATAAGCAAATACGTTATACCTGATCTTCAAAACAAACGTAACGTTACATCTGGTCGTAAAAATCTGATGAATAAAGATGCGACGCAGGGTGCAATGCCTAATTAAGTCTATCTTAAAATATGTATCTGACAAATATTTTAATATAAATGCCTCTATCATATTATTAGTATGTAAGTATAAGCTTTATTATCTTTATTTTTAAAATTATTATTAGTGATCTTAAAATATGTTCTGCTAAATATTTTAACAAATGCCTCTGTCAAATTATTAGGGAGTAGGTATAAGCTTTATTATATTTATTTCTAAAATTATTAGTAAGCATAAAATATGCATCTGTCAAATTATTAGCGCGTAAGTATAAGCTTTATTACTTTTATTGTTTTAAATTATTGGCGAACTTAAAATATAAATCTGACAAATATTTTATCAAATGCCTCTGTCAAATTATTAGCAATAAGTATAAGTTTTATTATATTTGTTTTTAAAATTATTGGTGATCGCATCTGACAAATATTTTAACAAATGCCTTTGTCTAATGATTAGCCCGTAAGTATATGCTTTATTATATTTATTTTTAAATTATTAGTAATTCTAAAATATGCATCCGACAAATATTTTAATAAATGCCTCTGTCAAATAAGCTTTATTATATTTATTTTTTTTTAATTAATGGTGATCTTAAAATATGAATCTGTCAAATATCTTAACAAATGCCTCTGTCAAATTATTAGCGTGTAAGTATAAGTTTTATTGTTTTTTTTTTAAATTATTGGCGAACTTAACATATGAATTTGACAAATATTTTAGCAAATGCTTCTTTCAAATTATTGGCAAGCAAGTATAAGTTTTATTATATTTGTTTATTTTAAAAATTATTAGTGATCTTAAAATACGAATCTGACAAATATTTTAAAATGCTTTTGTCAAATTATTAGCAATTAAATATAAGTTTTATTATATTTATTTTAAAATTAATCTTAAAATATGTATCTGACAAATATTTTAACAAATACTTCTAGCCCGTAAGTATAAGCTTTATTATATTTATTTTTTTAAATGATTTTTATCATTTTTAAATTATTGATAATTTTAAAATATGTATCAGACAAATATTTTAACAAATGTCTCTGTCAAATTATCAGCACGTAAGTATAAGCTTTATTATATTTATTTTTTTAATTTATTGATCTTAAAATATACATCTTATGATATATTAATTTTTAATAATTCATTTTGTCTAACAATATATATTTTTAATAAGTTAATTTCGTGGAGTAATCTATTTGTAATGGAACCTTATGAGTTATCATTTACTAGTAAATTATCAATGAATGATTGGTGAGTTAGCGAATAATCTAGTACTAATATACTGTGCAACTAACTTGCACGATGTATCGAAATTTACTAGTACTTTTGTGTGAGATTTTATATTCGTGGAATAAGTTTAATTTATTAAAAATAGATGTTTAAAATTACGTACTCGGAAGAATTTTATTTTACGAAATAAAAATTATCAAGACAATTTTTAAGTTCTAATAAGTATAAATTTATTATATTTTTAAATAAATAACAATAAGATGCAAAAATTTTGAATTTAATCTGGTAAAAAGGCTAGGAAAAATATTTGATTAGAGATGGGTTTCATGCGTACGCATGATTGAGAAATCATGCGCATGATTCCATTTCATGCGCATTTTATCCCATCAAGATCTCTCTTCTCTCAATCGTTTTTTCTTTTTTTTTGCCTTTTTTTTATCATGTGATATCATGCATTTCGTGCGCATTAATGCACATTTTATTATAATATGCGCATTTTTCCCATCACTGATTTTGATATTATTAATTGGTAATCTAAAGCAGATTTAGAGGAGGATTCATTATTAAATTCAGACATTCATCATCCCACTGTTGGAAGCTTGACATTTAGAATTCAAAAATTTCATTATATCGACAATATAATTACTGCAATATTAATTCGTTAGTACTTATCCTAATGCTTGTAGAATTAATGTTAGGATAGTGAATTGTCAAGATAGTGAAATTATTGAACCTTAAATTGTCTATCCATGAAATTAAGCAAGTATCAGAATCCACCATAAGTAAAGTTCATAAATTAAATTTTGCTAAATTATCAGCATTTCCATAATAATAAAGCAAGCAAATATTTGAAATAATTGTAAAATAAGAAAAATATATTAATTCTTTATCGTTACTGAATCCTATTCGAGAAATTGCTAAATAAGCATATCAAAAGAATTTAAATTTAATGTTGGAAATTGTATTCTTATTTTTAAGCCACATTGGATATGTATTTTAAACTAGGAATCAGAATCTGATCAAGGCCGAAGCTAAGGTTGTGTTATGAAAATTACAAACTTACATTTCAAATTAATTACGTAAATTTCAGTAAATTGGATTTCATGTAATTTTCCTCGTGCGTACCAGCATTACAGAAGTTTAGCCTGTATTATCATATGGGCGGAAATTTGTAATTTTCGTGATTATTTCGATTGAACGATGAGATTAATAGAATCTAGGCCAATAATATATAAAAGATTACTTCGATTAAAAGTGATGATTTCATCAGTGATCGTAAAATTGCTTATGAATCGCTTATGAGTTGCTTATGAGTTTTTATATCCTGCTTATGAGTTGTGATCCAAATAGGAACCAAAAACTAACCTAAGCCAGATAAATTTCGGATCACTGCTTATGAGTTTTTATATCACGTTTATTAGTAGTGATCCGATAGGAACCCAAAACTAACCTAAGTCAGATCAATTTAGGATCACTGCTTATGAGTTTTTATATGTCATTTATGAGTAGCATCCAAGCAGGTTAGCTAAAATAACCCAACAACTAGTGATGGGCATACGCATGATTTTTTGGATCTTGCGGGATTTTTAATATGATCCCAATTCAGGCCAGCTAGCCTGCATTAACATAATTTTAAGGAACCCACAGTGTAATCCTATCCCGCAGATCACGCGTAGGATATTTTGGAAAACTGTGATTTGCCCATCGCTACCAACAACTAACCTGAATATGATCAATTTTGAATCACTAGCGCTAAGTGCTTATGAGTTTTTTGTTTATTAATAGTGATTTAAACAGGTTAGCTCGAATAACCCAAAACTAACTTGTTAATATTGTTCATCATGGAACCCATTCCTTTGATAAACGAACAACTTCTATGGCCAACAATACATCTGTGCTTAACACAAAGTACAGTATGGGATAAGGTCATGGAACAAGCCATCTGATATCACGTGGGCATACTTTGCGAGCATCGTGTACTTTTGGGGATTTAGGTCTTGTGCTTCAATAACAAAGAAATCGACAGATTATCAAGTTACTCAAACACTATTACAGTTCGATCTTGTCATGATCAATATCATTACCTGACGGTCCAGTGACTCACAATAATGTCTCACCTTGTGACTTCATTCACAAGCAGGTCATTATTAGTGTTCGTTATGGAACCTATTCCTTTGCTGAATAAACAACTTCTATGTCCAACAATACATCTGTGCTTAACACGAAGTACAGTATAGGATTGTTGGTGAGGATCACACAAGAAATGATATTCGGGTCCATTTATTAGTACATGTGCAACCTAATATAAACAGGCTGCGTGCCTTATCATGGATCTCAATTTATTAATTTATTTATTTTATCTAGCTACGCGCCTTACTCCAGATTTCAATTATTAAAAACAATATTAGTTATGTGCCCTCTCTTTTTTTTTTTTTTTTTTTTTTTTTTAGGCTATGTGCTCAATTTGTCTTAACTTTTTTTATTTCAATTTTTATTATTATTTCAGGCTACGTGCCAAATTCATGTCTTAATTCTCCTTATTTCAATTTTTTTGTTGTTTTTGTTTTTGTTTTTTTTTTTTTTTAGGCTGCGTACCCAATTCATATTGCAATTTCTTTATTTCAATTTATTTAGGCTGCATGCCTTATTATCATTTATATTTATTTGTTCCTCCTTTTTTTTTGTAGTATGTAATCTGTACTAAGGTTACATGCTTTTTATTTTTCTTTTTTTTAAAAAAAAAAAATCTATGCAGCTAGAAGTTTCCATCTTTGCTGTTGATACTATTATTAGATGCAGTATTACTGCTTTTGAATTCTAGTCTCTAATCATCTGAATTTGCATAAGGCTTTTCCCTGCTATAATTGCAGATATTGCACTACTGATTCTCAATAAATAAGCTATGAATCTGCTACTTATATCTGCATATTTAGTGAATTGCTTTACTACTGATCCAATCACTGCATCAAGACTTTCTTTTTCTATCTTAATAAAAACAGGAGTTTTTCTAGGCTTATTAGTGGCTGAATTTCAAAATATGGTCTAGTATAAAAAGTTTTGTACCTCACCAAAAAAGAGTAAGATTCATACACAGAAAAAATTGCTGTATCACAATACATAATAGTTTGAAATTCATATATTTAGTAAATAATAACTAAATATATCTTTGCTTAAAATTCTTTTACTATACCATGCATTCTTTTCTTTTAAAATAGAGTAGCACACTATTGACAGTGAATGAAAAGTTGATGATAATTAACTTTTATAATTATATTTCTGGAACTAGAACTATAAGAGAACATTATTAAATATTTAAATTATATGAGCAAGTTGCTGAAGTGTTGGATGTTGCTGAGAACACAGTTGGAAGAGTAGTATTAGATTGGAACAAGTATAATAATAGTATATTTATATCACAAAAAATATTTGGATGATCTAAATTTCAGCCTGATGAGAATGTTGCAGAACTTTTGAGTACAAAGATTTTAAATTTTAACAAAACAGAAAAGCAAATTTCTGTACTTATTTTGTGTTAGTTTTTTTTTGAAAAAAGATATAAAATTTCTAAATAGAAGGTTTTTCAAATACTGCATAATGTATGCTATTATTTTGAGCAGAAAGAGTAAAGAAATATTCTTCATGAATCACTAACTAATATTATATTTTGCTATTATTATCTTCACTTCTGTTTTGCAAACTTGGAAGACAAAAATGATATTCTATACTATTCAGAAGTTTTTTATAATGAGTCATACTGCTATCTATATTATACTTCATGCAATATATAGGTTCTTCATTAAGGTATTATCTTAGCACCTAAACATAGTCTTTTGGTTGTAATTTTTGAGGCAATTATTATGTTCTGCAATAGATCTACTAACAAACTATTGTTATAAGTAAAATAACTCTTAATGAGAATAACTTTTTATCTTTTAGTCCTATTTGATGAAATATATACTATTAGAATCAGCTCATTAAGATAAATTCAATGAGTTAAAGATCATCCAAATCTAATTGCTAGATGCTAAGATACAAAAGTTCTAAATTATATAATCTTGAGAAAGCATATATTTGTATAATGATCTACTTTGTTGCTGTATTTAAAATCTACTAGTTCTACTAGATCTACTATATTTTGAATTTTCATATGATCTACAAGATATTTAGAATCTACAATAACTATTATTTTTTTAATTTCTTTAATATCTATTATATCTTTAATATATAATATATATAGTATATCTTTTATATTTTTTAGTTATTTTATATATATTAGTACTATTAATTTAACTATATTTAGTATGTATTGATTATATAATATTATTTTATTATTATTTTATCTAATTCTTATATTACAACAATTTGTATAAAAAGGCTACTTTTTTGTTTTGCTAAAATTCAGACAACAGACAAGACAGTTGTCTCAAACAATTCCAAAAAATTACTAAACAACAGATAAGTTTCCTTTTGTTCTTTAATAAACTAATACAATATTAATATTCCTATATATTAATAATTGTTTTTAATTGTCTTAAGTATCTCATATATTTGTAAAGGTACAATTAGTAGTATCTTTATATATTATTAATTGTCTTCTGCCTTTTTTACTAAGCCTTACTCTAATCACTTTAGTTAAGTCTTTTTAGATATAATAATATTTAAGCTATATAAGGATTAGTTATTATACTAGTTTTAGCTAGTCTCTAAGAATTCTATAAAGAATAAATTTTCAATATTAACATTTTGCTAATGACTGTTGTAATATTTTGTAAATCGTGACAATTTAAAATATCTCTATTCATAGAGTAAACTATGGAAGTCTGCATAACGTTAAATAGTTATACTCGAAAGAAAGCACAGATTTGGCAGAGACTTTATTAATTCGTTTCTCTATTTGACCTATATACAGTTTTGTAAATACTTATACTTTTATATTAACTATATATTTACTGAATATACTATATGTGATAATTATACTAAATACTATATATATACTAGTTATGCTATTTCTGCTAAATCTATTCGATATGCTATATTTGCTAAATCTACTATACATTTACTAAATATATAAAACAAGTATGTAATCGATCTAATTTGTTTAATATATTAATGATCTATTTCTAATTGCTACACTGTGAAATAAGTTCTTGTTACTTTTAGAAAAATATTAATTAAAAAAAACTTTTAAAAAAAAAAATTTTTTTAACAATCAATACTCAAACTTCAAATATCTATAACTTAATAATCAGTAGACTGATTTAAGCTAAACATAGCTTGTCAGAAAGCTAATAATTTTAGCTATAATTTTACTTAAGACACTAAAATAAATTTGATTAGTAATTTATAGAAATATTCTCTCAATATGTAAAATGAACAGAAATTTAAAAAATAATTGTATTGTTATGAGTAGTTCTTTATTAATCTGCAAGTTTTTAGATAGTAGAAGGTTTTTTACAGTTATTATTCAAGGCACCAGTTTATTTATCAGTAAACAAACAAAACCAAAATTAATAAAATCAAAAATAAAAGAAAAGAAAATGTTATTTCCAATAACAAAAACTAAAAAAAAACTAAAAATAATAAAGAAAAATTATAAAGAAATGAAGTGCAAAAATTTGTCTAAAAGAAAACTAAAGATATTAAAATATTGTTTATTGTTAAGAACTAAAGGACAGTTATTATTTAGAGAGATTATTATTATTGATTTTGCTTTAGGAACTATTATAATTTTAATTCTATATCATGTTAAGTCAAGAGAGAAAAAGTCTGTATTTATAACTTTTGATTGCTAAAAATTAGTAATCTGTGCTAGTGTTTATGGTGTTTGAGTAAACCAATAGTTATTTTTAGCTACAGTATTTATAGTATTAGAGGTGGTGTTTGTAGTACTCTTTGCATAATATTAAGATGATATGAATTACTAATTTCTGATTAATAATACCTAGAAAATTCTAAAAAGTTCTAGAATATTCTGTAAAATTCTAGAAGTTGCTATGTAATTCCAAGATATTTCAGGATATTCTAAAATATTCTATAATATTCTAGACTATTCTACAATTTTCTATATAATATAACCAAAAACTATAACTAATCATTATACAAAACTATTATTAATAAAACTATACTAAAATACTATACTAAACAAATAATAAAACTCATCCATACTGCCATCGGCGCTCTGTATGGGTAACAAATACAAAAACTAAACAAAATAAATAAAAACTATAACAAATAAACTATAAAAATACTAAATCAAATAATAAAACTAAAAATAAAATAAAAAAATAAAAAAATAGAAAATTATAGGTATAATATCATTCCTTTCTTAGAGATGAGCTCCTGTGAATTAAAATTTCTTTGGAATTGAAAGATCTCCAAATTCTGTTATTAAAATTCTATATGCTTCCTGCATAAGTAATTTAAAGTTAGACTCATATATTTGAACTAACACTCTATAGCTAATATGTTTTGTTTAAAAAATATTCCAAATTTTTTGAGTATTATATAATTCAAAAGTTTGTTAAACAACTTTAAATGCTTCTTTTCCTTTTCAAATACCTAATTCCTAGCAAAGAAAATTTGCTGAATAATTACTCTAATTGTCTATACAAAGAAGTTCACCTAAGTGATAACAGTATTCCAACTGTTTAAAGATTTGCCTATTGTTATCTTCAAAGAGTTTGATTTTATAGCATATAAATTTAATCTTTTCCTTCTTATTATTACTATTTACTGCTACTATATCCTTAAGTTCTATATTAGAATTGTTTAAATCCTCACAATATAGAGCAAATTTTTGTCTAATCTTTTGAGCATCAGTTAAAAAATTAGTTTTTTTGATATTAGAAGTTTTTTCTTAATAGGTCATCTAACTAGAGATAATAATTAGGATAGTATTTGGATTAATGTCCCAAAGTTCCTCTTGTAGTTGTTGAATCATAAGCTGAGTAATTTCTGAAAGAGATTCTATTTTATTGTTTAAAAGTTTATATTTGAGTAATTTAATATTTTTAACAATGAGTTGTTGCTTAGAATAAGCAAAACTTTAACTCCTTTTATAAAGAATTTGTTACTTATTATTAAACAATTCTTTAAATTTCTAAATTTTTCTACAACTTTTCAGGATTTGTAATTATAGTATTTGACTTTCCATAATTTTCTAAAAACATCTAAAATTTCTTAGCAAGATTTTCTTTTTTTTTCTAATTTATTGTATAGTTCATAGAGCTTTAATTGTTTCATTAAGTTTTTTCATACAAATTTAGTTTCTAGTAGTATTAATTATCAGATCTGTAATAAATAATTTCTAAATATATGAAATAATAATTTAAATAAAAGTGTCATATGCCCTATTATTCCCACATATCTATTACAATCATCTAGCTTTATCATTATGTCCAATGAAAGGTAATAGAAAATAAAATATAAGATAAAATAAAAATAATATAAAATATAAAATATGAAATAAATAAAATAAAAGATAATTAGTAAACTAAACAAATGTAGAAAATAATAAAATAAATAAGTAAACACCAATACGCGGACAACTCTTCTCGACGATCACTTGAACCTATGTAGAGCAACACCGATCTGTAGAAAAATTTGGAAAATATAACAAAAGGATACACAACTCCTTCTAGTAATACAGTGGAATTAAAATGTTCAGCTCGTAGCTTTTGAAAAATATTGTCTTGGGGTTGCAGCCCGTATTATATGTCTAGAAACTTTTGAATAGAAGTGGTACCGCCAGGAGCTTTTGTCAAGTATTTTTGTTTGTTTATAAAAAACAAACATATACTTGCCCTATTATTATATTCCTCCAAAGCAATACAGTTTTACAGTCATTACAATATACTCTACAAGCAAGGTTTTACCGAACATATCTTTTGGACTTTCTCTCTTACCGGCTTCATTGTTTTTTTGGGGCAAACTGGGGAAATCAGCTATCCCCCTCCAAAAGATCTACTGATCGACAAACCATATTGGGAAATAGCCTACTTACATTCAGATATACGTAAACAAACACGTGTCAGCTGAAGTACGTGTCAGAAAAAATCTGTATGGATAGCCATCGGAATCTCATTCTGAAGTAAACTCCTCTAGATGCAAATTGGACCTTTTTAAGTTATAGCGAAAAACATTGGAGAGTAGCTATATACAATTTTTATCTGAGCTATACTGGGAGCAGTATAGTATACTACCTCATCTTCTCGTATTTTCTTTTTTCTTTTTTCCTTTTTCTCTTTATTTTGTTTTATACATCTAGTCTAGTTTGTTTTAACCTGTGGCAGGTTTTTTTATAGTCTAGATATTTAGTATAGATCGTTGCCACTCAGATCTTATACAATTTTTATTTTTTTTCGTTTTAGTTAGATTATATTCTATCTTTTTTCTTAGAGTAGTATTTGGGATTAAGGATAGGATAGTCTAGCTAAGACGGTCTTGATATAGGTGCATAGTAGCCTTCTATAGATCCTTAGAATATGCTCTTGCTTAGGCAATCTATTCTTCGGGGAGGAAAATTTACTATTGCAGCAGATCGCATCTGGGCACTTAAGGCAGCCGAGTGAGTCCTAAATTATATAAGGAGGACAGTTTTGTAGTTAAATTAGTTTAGCTTACATTCTTGTTATAACATTTTTCATGTTTTCTCCGAATAAATGATAGGCAAGATTGCCAAAGTTTAAAAAAAAAAAAAAAGATATTATGTTTGGATAGTATTTGTGTAGGTGTAATAGTGTTAGTAATTTATTATATAATAATTTAATTCAGAAAGTTTTAAGTTTACTAAATTTGAAATTAGTAAACTTGCTTGAGCATTTGTTGTTGTTGTTAATATATAGCTATGTTAAGTTCCAATTAATTTCGTTATATAAATAAGTCTATTATCGATTATAATTTTATGATGACTATATTGCAAGAATATGAATATTGCAGATTGTTTTAATAAGTTTGTATACAAATTGTTCTATAGTAGTATTTTCCCATACTATATAGAAGTTAGGATTATATAAGTTAGCATGTTTGAATTCAACAAGTAGTAGTATTTGGTAATTTTGTGTAAGTGATTAGCTGTATTGTTTAGTTCATTGTTACTATAAGCTATAACTTTATGAAATAAAATTATGTGTTTGTAAGATTTGATGAGATTAAGTAGAGTATGCCAAATTAGCTAGTTGTTATAGAAGTAGTAGTGTATTGAATTTGTGATTGTTTAAGTAAGTTTTTAGTATTTGATATTATGAGGTCCAGTGATCTAGTGTAGTAAATAAGTTGTTAGACTGCTATGCAAGAGGTCTAGGATTCAAATCTCACTGTTGACAGAATTGAATAATTACCTAAACATCTGTACCCAACTTACAGTAAACTCAGTTCATTTCTAGAGTTATAACCCTATAAATTATATTGTACTGATGTTGTTCAGACATTAGAAGTATGATGGAATGTTGAAGTTGGTTATATGAATAAATCAAGATAGGATCTATGAGCAGAGGACCTGCATAGTAGAAATCTCGAGTTAGATGAAGTAGTACAGATTTCAATAATCATGCTAGTTAATGCTTAATCTGACAAGAATTTTTGAGTACAAATCGAGTAAGTGTGAGTAAGTTTATAATATAATACAGCCTAGTACCTTGCATTTAGCAACAATACCAACTTGGCTTAATAGCTAACTAGATTAGAAAGATTTATCTCGTAAAACATTCAGAAGTCTAAACTAGTATAGGGCTATAGCTAGAACTGAGTTTGTATGAATATCGAATAAGAGTATATGCAAGCTAGATTAGGATATAGCATAGTATAGTTAAGTATCATAATATCTATTTGTTAGAGGGTATTGAAGTAGGACTTATATAGTAAGACCTAGACCTATAATATAAAGTTTGTGACTAATGTTAGCTTGGGTGCTTCTCAAAGTGAAGTAGCACAGAGTTATAGTTAACTATAAAGAGTAATACTTACAATAAGTGAGATAGGTCTAGAGAGTTTAAATAGAGAATCTTCTAAGAGATTTCAGGTATAGCAGCTAGTGTAGAACCTTCAGGCGGACTACTTAAAATAGATAATCTAAAATTGTATATGTAGCTAGTTGTACTCTCACAATATGTATCACTTCTGAAATTTATGAAATTAATAAAAGTTAAGCCAATAGCATTTGTATAAAGTAAAAAAAAAAAAAAAAAAAGTATTTGATATTATAAATTATAAATCTGTATAGATGTTAACTTTGCAATTTTGAGGAGCTGTACTAATTGCTGACAGTATTACAAGCAGTTCTGTTTTGTATAATAAAGACTAATGTTAAACTTGTACTATAAAAGAGTTTGTAATAGAGTTGTTTTCAACTTATATCTATCCAATATCCATAAAGTATTAGTTAGTTATCAAGTTTTGAACAGATCTATCTGTATAAAAAGTTAAATTTGTAAAATTAAAATTAGATATTGCAATATTGTTTAGATAGTGAGATGAGTTATTAGAGTTGAATATTTTAAAAACAGAATTGTTGTAAATAAGAATATTTGAAGTAAAAAGTATATGTAATAGATTTCTATTTGTAGTAGCATATATCAAGTTCAAGTAGTTTGCATTAAATTTAAGTATTGAAATCTGGTTGTTTAAAGTTTTTCTCCCTCAAAATTTTGTTGATAGAGTAGCTAAAATATTAAATGCGTAGTGATTTTTAATTCTATTAGAGTTTAAATTATATCCAGAGCAAGAGTTGCATATTAAAAATAGAGTTGGATAATATTCTGTATGTGAGTAGTTAATATTATATATTCAATATATAATAGAAGTTGTATTAGATTAAATATTGAATAAGCAGGCTTTGCTAAGGATTACTGAACTATTATCATCAATTGTAATTAGCTATAGCTTATGTTGTTTTCTGAAGTAGCCAGTAGTGTAGCTGAAGTAGTTGTTAGATATAAGTATAAGTTGTTAAGTAAGTTTTCTTGAGAAAGGGTTTTCGATTAAAGTATTTTCAAGATATTTAAACCAAGTTAGTTTTGTGCCTTTAGATAAATAGCTAATTTATGGAGATAAGTGTTCCTATTCTAGAAGAGAGCTATTATTCATAGTAGTGAGTTAGTCTAAATAAAGTATATTTTTTGTTTTGAGTTGTTTTTTGAAAGTATTATAGGCATCATATTGGTTAAGTAATAGTTTAAGAGAATATGTATTATATATAATAATGTTTGGCTATATTATACTAGAGTATATATCTATTTGCATATTTAGATGTTGAAGTAGCTGAATAATTTTATAGTAGAATACTTGTTTTTTCTATCAATAGTTAGGTTAGGATGTTGGAGGATATTTGTTGTAGATCACAAATTGTTTTGTAGTTATTGAATAGGAATTTTTGTTGTTGTTCTTAAGAGATTAGAATTATTAAGTTGAAGCAAAAATTTTAAGATATGATGTTGGAGCTATATATTCCAAATATTTTTAATTCTATAGATATTATAGTTGAACATAACACTATTTGGAATACTTTGAGAGAGGTTTGATTTGTGCTTAGCTATAGTTATATATGTAGAGAGTAGCTTTTTTTTTTTTTTTTTGTTATTAAGGCAGCTTACATTACTGAAGGAATTTTATTAGAATTGTATACAGGATATATATTGATAGTCCCTACTGTTTGTAATTACATGAAGAGTGTATAACAAACTACATGTATAACTTTAGTCATTGTCTAATTTAAGAAGTCTACCACACAGGCGATTAGACTACTTGATTGGTTTTACACTATGCTGCTATATCTGTAACCTGCCTATGAGTTATCTATTTAAACACTCTGTTCATTAACGTATATAGATCTAACTTAATATCACTGCAACACCTAATCACTTAAGCCAGCTAGCTTGTTACAGATCTATTTATTCAGAATGGCTTAGGTCCTCTCAGAATACATTGTATCTAATGCATTATAAGTATCGCAGAGCCAGTTAACCTCGAAGCATACCTACTAGAGTGGTTCATACCTATTTTACAGATTCACTTAGCTTAGACCCTTGTAGATGTTCATACAACCTTAGTTCCTATTGTGGCTCTCTACTAGTTTTCTGTATTCTATAATCTCAGATATTTCATGAAGCAGATTCTCTCAATTTAGTTAGCTGCTAAGCCAGGTTGGTGTTACTGATTCTCCTTATGAACTAGATTTATGTGCATCTGACTTGATCTGCATCTTTTGATAATAGTTTCCTTTTTGGATCAAGCATTAGCTAGTATGGCTATTGAAGGCTGTACTACTTCACTAACTCAGGATTTCTACTATGCAGGTCTTCTGCCTGTAGATCCTATCAAGATTTATTCGTATAACATTATATTGTGCCAAATGCCTCATCACACTTCCAATATCCAGATGATATTGATGCAATGTGATTTACAGGGTTACAACCCCAGAAATGAACAGTGTTTACCATAAGTTGGGTACAAAGGTCCGAGTAATTATTCAAATTCATCAACAGTAGAATTTGAACCCTAAACATCTTGCATAGCAGTTTGGCAACCTAACTACTACACTAAGATTATCAAACCTGTAGAGAGTAGCTTTTTACAAGTTGTTTTTGACAAAACAATATTATAAATTCAGTATTTAAGTGTTGGAATTATTATGATATTTATAATATAAGCTACTTGTTTATTAATTATTTGTTTGGTTTTAAGTATGTTGATGAGGTTCACTAGTTGAAATTTGCAAAAATGGCACTAAATCAGCAAATATTCAGTATATTATTCAGCAATAATTCAGCCAAATTCAGTAAATATTCAGTAAACATTCAGATACCATTTGGTACAATTGTTGCCACTCAGCATTCACAAATGCTGAGTGGCAGCGATTGTACCAAATAGCATCCAAATATTTACTGAATATTTACTGAATTTTGCAGAATTGTTGCTAAATAATATACTGAATATTTGCTGATTTAGTGCCGTTTTTGCAAATTTCAACCAGTGGTTGTTTGATTCTTGAACAATTAAATTAGTTTGTTGAGTCTGTTGGTAGTTTGGCAAGAACCAGTATTCTAAAAATTTAAAAGGAGTGTTTTTAGATTGTAGAGTAATTGTTTGTTAAATAAAATTAATAGATATTGAGTTTTTTGAATTAGTGCTAAGAATAAATTTAAGTGGATTAACTTGTATATTAGCTATTATGAAAAATGATGAAGCTAATATAAGAATTTGTTCAAGTTTATTTTTTGATGATGCTATCTATAATGTATCATCTATAAATACAAGAACAAAAGTTGAAGTTTGTAGTTACTATGTTTGTTTTAATTTAAGATCTGTAATCTAAGAAACCTCTAGATTATAACTTTTGTATCTTTTAGAAATTTGAGATATTAAAGGAATATAATAGATATACTATAAAAGAGGAGTAATTGTTTTTCCTTGGTCAATTCTATTTCTAACTAAGTAAAATTGTATCAGTTCAAAGTTAGTAATAACTTTGTTAAAGCAATTAGAAAGCAGGTTAAGTATAATTTGAATAAGTTAAGGTAGGAGCTGAATTTTTTCAAATGATTTTTGGAGTAAGCTTGTATTAACAGAATTATATACTTTGCTCATATCCTGAGATAGTAGCTAGAGTTCTTTGTTGTTACAGTAAAAATCTTTAATGATATTGTTAAGAATATGGATTGGAATAGAAGTACTATTTCTAAGAAGAGCAACATAATTAAGTGGTGATAAAATTTGTTTAGATATTAAAGAAATGCTAAGACAGTTTGTAAGTATTTTGTATAGAGTTTTTTAATATATTGTTACAAGTGGCATAGCCTTCTCAATACACTACAAGTAACATAAAACACAGAAGGAAGACTTCCAACAGTGTCAAAGTAGAATGTCATATCACTGTAGCAGTTCGTTTAAAGGAAGCATTTTTGTCAAAGCCAAGGTATACTTTATTAATATTTAATAGAGGACTTTATTAGAGAACTGTAAGGAACTACAGAACTTTACAGGACTACATACAGAACTATATAGTACTTTATACAGAACTATTTTACAAGAGAGGGGAAAAGCTAGGGTTTATATATCTTTTTTCTAAATATCCTCAAATGTAGTTAAACGTCATCAAACGTAGTTAAACATCATCAAACATTATCAAATATAGTTGTTACTCAAAATGTAAATCCTAAGGTAACTCAAGAACTACATGTGCTACAGATATAATTTATAGCTCATTTTGAAGGTCTAATTGAGCTACATCGAATAGTGTAACCTAAATTTATTTTTAGCTATTAAGAATTTGAAAGAAATACTAATATATAAATCTAAATATCAAATATAATATAATAATAAATAATTAAGAAAATATGCTAAAGTTTATTTGATAACAATATTCAATGAGACTTATTGGCCTAGTATTGTGCAAGTTGCTATTAAAAACTAGCTTTTTTGAAATTAGAAAGATATAGTTCTCCTTCTATTATTTAGAAATTAACTGAGAGGTTAAGTATCTGTTGAGTAGTATTGTAATTGTTTGTAGAAATATATTCCTAGCATGTTTAAGCATTTTATAGCTAATACCTGATAGGCTACATGCTTTGTTATTAAGAAGATTTTGGAGAGTCTGAGTAATTTTTTCTGCTGTGATGATGTTAAAAACATTGTTATAGTGGGAAGAGTTTATAGAAGAGATAGGATCATAACAACTTTTCTGAGTTGAGTTAAAAATTTGTTGATTGATAGATCTGTATTCAGTTTATTGATCAAAGTAGTTTTTAATCTGTTCTTTAATTAAGTCGGAATCAGTAATTAGATCTGTATCTGTTTTAAAGTTTTGGAATAAAACATGGTCAGTATATCTATTGAGGATACTATTAATCATCCTTATTAATTATGTTTGAAGAGCTACACATTTTTTTTCTGTTGCTTTATTGATTTGTTATCAAATCTGTATTGAGTTTTCTACTTCTTGAGCTTTATGTAATATTTTCTAATATATTTGTATATTAGTGAGCTATATTAGAATCTAGTTATTATCAGTAAAAAGGTTATTAATATTTAGTTATTGCTATTGATTAATTTTGTTAATTAAGTGTAGAGTATTTGTTAGAATTAGAAGTTTATTGTTAAATGCATATTTAACTTGTCAGATAATTTATCCTATTTGCTTTAGAGTTTGGTGAAGTTGTATAACTTTGTATAAGTATGTGTAATAAAAGTTTTTGAATTTAAGCTTTTTGTTAGGTATTATTTTGAGAGTAGCAGAAATAATGCTTATTTAGATTTTGTGCCAGTATATTTCAAAAATGTTATCAGTATTCAGATTTAATAGAGTCTTGTTTTGATTAAGATTAGAATTTACTTAGTCTATAAATTCTTCTCAAGTCTCTTTGTTCATAGAGCTGTAATCGAAAATTCTTCTGTTTGCTTTGAATTTTTATTTATAATTTGGTGTTTTAGTAAAAAGAAGTAACTATAAAGATACAAGTATTATGTGGTTACTTTGAATAAATATTAATAGGTCTTCTAAGCTAAAGTTTTGTAAGTATAATATTATAGATTCATAATACTATATATAATCAATTCTAGATCTTAATTAATTATTATATCATGTATAAAATTGATTAGATATGTGGTTAGCAAGGTTATAGAAATTGTTGCATATTAGAAAATTGATTTGTATAGATTTTAGGTTTGTTGAATTTGTTTTAGTAATATCTACATTAAAATTACCAAGTACAATTAGAAGAAGCTATTGATTCAGTACTTGCTGTATCTATTGGCTAACTTTGAGTTGTGTAGAGTTTCTACATGAGATATTAGTAGAGAAAAGATATACAGAAATTATTCTAAATTTAAAGTTATGTTTAAAAAAGAAGTCGATAGCGACTGCATCTCCTTTATGTTTGAGAATTTTGTGAATATGTAGTGCTAGATTATTTGAAAGCATAATTCTAGTTCCTTCCATAGAAGAAATAGAGTTTAACAGATGATATATAAAGTGTTAAGTATTAAAGAATTTTGATTTAAAATTAATAAGCTTAGTTTTTGTTAAGCTAATAATATTGTAGTTGTGTAAGAAGCAGAAGTCTTCCTACAGTTGCTTTTTTAGAAAATAATTATATCTTCTAACATTGTGTATTATAATGTTAAGTGAAAGCAAATTATCAGTATTATTAGTATTAGTATTAAAAGCTGTTTGTAAGTTAGAGTTAGTAATATTAGTTCAGATAGGTAGATGATAATAGTTAAGAAATTGAGTTAGTTTGAGAATTTGATGATTTTTAAGTATAGGTTCATTTAAATTCAAATAGATATGAGTTTCAGTAAGTGTTTAATTGATAGAAATAAAGATTAATTGTGAAAATGAATAGTTAAATAAGTGGATAAGAAAAGAACCTAATATTTCATTTTCTGTAAGCAATAGTAAGTTGTGTTGTAATAAGAAAAGATTGTAGCATAAGTTGGTTTTGTTGTGAGTTGGAGTTTTATTAAAGTTGTTGTATATATTTGTATTTGATAAATTATATGCATTAAATGATTTGAATGATATTGGTGAATACATATTAAAGTTTGAATCTCCTAAAGTGCTCACTGTATTCTCAGCTCTTACAGATGCGAAAAATACCAGAGTCTGCTTTATACATTGAGTCTGACTATTATAAACTTAGTCTTTCATATAAATAGGTTTTACTGCTTATCTACTTACATCATTTTACTTACTAAATACAATGAATATATCTTTTAGTAAGGTGGTAGCTGTATTTATGAATATAAGAGATTCAATTATTAAAAGGAATTTTCTAAAAAGAAAAGAGAATTTTTTAATAAAGAAGATTCTGTAAATTCAATATTAAATTTTTTAAAGAGAAAGTTTTCTGTTTCAGAGAGAGCTTGTTCTTTGTAAAATTTAATAATTTGTAATAAAGATGTTTGTTAGTCTCATAATAAGTAATTATACAAGCTAAAAAATATGTATCAACTATTTTAGCTATAATATATTCAATTGTAGTCTCTTTGAAAAGATTAGCAATATTGTAGTTTTCTGTAGCAGTTTGATAGTAGATGTTTAAGTATTAGTAGAAATAGTAACTTCAATATTTTTGATTTAGTTAGACTTTGTTTTGTTTACAAATAAAGTCTTCTACTTGATCAGTTAGTTCATCAAGTAATTTTGTAAGAATAGGTTTTGAGAAACTTGCTTTATTTTTCTTATTAATTTGAAAAATTGAAGAATTAATTGTAGAAACTTTTCAAATTTCACTATCTTTTTTTGGAAATTCTTGATAAGATTATCTAATATATAATTTGTATAGAGCAAAAAAATTATGTTTACTTTCATAATTATAAGGACAATCTTTAGAGTTACAAATTAGTATATAAAAGTTAGAGAAGCAAATAACTTCTGTTTATTATTCAGAACTATTAAGAGGATCTTAAAAGTCGATTTGAGTTAGAAGGAGTTTTTTGAGTTAAATAATAAATTGTTGTCTAATCCTATCTTTCAAAGTATTATATACTTTTTGTTAGTTTAGAGGAGTAGAGAATTGCTAGTTATATATAAAGAAAAAGTTTTTGAACTATTCATTAAAATGTTCAAGTGAATTTTTGAGTGATAGAATATTGTAGACTTGTAAAAAGAGGGATTTGAAAATATTAAAAAGAAGATGAATATTAAATTTTTTATCTGATTTAATAGTTAGATATTTGTCATTTTTGTCTATAGTTACAGTTGCAGAATTGATAGTAAAACATTTAAAGATGAAGTTAAAATTATTAGCAAATTTTTTGTAATCAATTGCATGATAATTTTTAGAAAAATAAAGGTGAATACATGCTAAGTTAATGCAAAATTGCATTCAGTTTTTTGTTTTATAAGGAGAGATAGTTAATTTAGAAGCAAAGATAGCACTATAGTTAAGTTTTGTGAATAAGATAGTTGTAAATTTATGAATAAGTTTTTTAAGAGTATTTTCAAGTATATTGAAAGAGATAGTAGTATTAGGATCAATATTTGGATTGCTTTTAAATATAAAGTCAGTTAAAAACTTTGAACGAGCTTTAGCTATTGTTCTAATAAGTTGTTTAAAGGTTGTTTTAGAGGTTTTTTGAGTTTGAGTAACTAGTTTGGTTTCTTTTCTAGAATAAAAGTCATGTAAGTAATTTTTGAGAAAGTTAAATAGATTATGTATGAGAGTTGTTTAGAATTTAGTATTAGCTTCTATATTCTTAGAAAATGGAAAGTTTTCAATTCAATCAAAGGTTGGAAGTATTTTAGTAGATTTGTTAGAAGTAATTTTATCTGTTTTATTTGGTTTGAGTAGTAATTATTGTTTTCATCTTTGATTGTGATTTCTGAGATATTGTCTTTAGATTCATTAGACTTAGAAGTAGATGGTTTAGAAAAAATTATTTTAAGAAAAGTAATTTTTTCTTTTGAGATTATTTTAGCTATTTTTATAGCTACAAGTACAGATTTTTGTTTAAGTATTAGTGGTAAGGTTTGAGGTTTGATAGTAAGTTTGATATTCCAGAGTTTAGAAATACAATTGTGATATAATAAAAAATTTTTAAAGATTATATATTATATATAATCAGATATATATTTAGTATCAACAAGGTAAATACATGAAATAGTTTTTTGTTTGCAACAGAGGTATATATGATGATATTATGAGTGTAAACTAATTTCAGAAAGAGTTAGATTAGTGTTGAAATTTGGGAAAAGAATTTTGGAGTTGCTAATAGATTGTTGTTATTGTTTAAGAAGAGATAAGGTTTGTAGTTCATTAGTAATTCTGTTAAAATATTTAGCAGAGATAAGTGAAGATGTTTCTATTAGAGCTATTTCTAAGATTAATTGAGAAGAGATTTTGTAGTATTGAGAGGTAAAGTTAGTATAGTATTTACTACATAAGCAAGTAGCTAATTGAGGTTGAGTAAGAACTTTGAAATAATGAAGCTTTTTAGTTAGACTAGCATTATATGTTTTTGGATTAATATCAGCAGGTAGAATGTATAATTTGCTAGAACTGAGTTCAGTTATCTCAATACCATGACGATCTCTATATTGGACATAGTAGTAGTCAATATTATAAAAATCAAACTCTTTAGAAATAAGAAAAGATATTGTTATAATATTTTAAAATTAAAGAGATTAAAATAAGTTTCGTGATGTGCTAAAATTTGTTTTATTTTATTTTTTTTTTGTTAAGGCAGCTTACATTGCTGAAGGAATTTTTATTAGAATGATCAACAGGATTATATATTGATAATCCTTACTATTTGTAATTATATGAAGAGTATACAACAAGCCATAGTATAACTTTAGTTATTGTCTATTTTAAGTAGTCTGCTGCACAGGCGTTAGGCTACCTGATTGGTTCTACACTATGCTGCTATATCTGTAACCTGCTTGTGAATTATCTATTTAAATACTCTGTTCTTTAACCTATACAGATCCAATTTAATATTATTGCAACACCTAACCGCTTAAGCCAGCTAGCTTATTACAGATCTATTTATCCAAATGGCTTAGATCCTCTTGGGATATATTGTACCAGATGCATTGCTAGTACTGTAGAGCCAGTTAATCTCAAAGCAAACTAACTAGAATAGTCTGTACCTATTTTACAGATTTATCTAGCTTAGACCCTTGTAGATGTTCATACAACCCTAGGTTCTACTATAGTCCTCTACTAGTCAGTTAACCTAGTTCTTTTCTAGTATCTAGCTAGTCCTAGTTACTCTTCGCTCAGAGACCTCGAAACCTTCTACCTTTATTAGACTGAGTTTTCTTTCTAGATCAGACTTTAGCTAATGTAGTCCTGTTAGAAAGCCATACTACTTTACTGACTCAGAATTTCTACTATACAGGTCCCTTGCCTATATATCCTATCAAGGTTTATTCATGTAATATTACATTACACTTCCAAGTTCTGATCAATTTAGTATAACTCAATTTACTGAAGTATGCCCTCAGAAATGAACAAGGTTTACTATAATGTATCATAAGATCTGAGAAATTATTCAAATTCATCGACAGTAGGATTTGAATCTCAGATCTATTGCATAGCAGTCTAACAATCTAACTACTATACTAGATCACCAAACCTTCTAAAATTTGTTTTATGTAATATTACTCAAATAGTACTATACTTGTAATTTGTATAACAAGTATGGCTAGTGTAGCTGGTATAGCTGATATAGTATACAATATAATATGTATAACTTTACTATAAATAGTAAAGCTAAAAATAATTAAAAATAAAAATAGAATTTAATAAAAATAGAATATATTTTTATAGAAGTTAAAAATAGTTAAAAAGATTTGTAATCAAATTACAAATCTATTATACAAGATAAATTATATACCAAATTAATAAGAACAAATTTGGCAAGATATAATTTATATAATAGTTACAATTTTGTACTAATTTAGTAAGGGATTGTGCAACAGAAATAAAAAAATTTTTTAGAGTAAGAGTAAACTTATAGGTGTTTTTTAAAGCTATTTGGCAGTTTAAAGAGCTTATTATTTGTGTTAGAAAGATTATTTAGAGCTTGTTATGACCAGAAGAGACTGACTAACAACTTTACTTAAGAGTATAGAAGAAATTTTGAAGCTAGTTTTAGAATATTTTAAAATTTCACTATCTTTAGTTTTTTGAGTATAACTTTGTTAGAGAAGAGCAAGAGTTATAAAACTAGACTACTAGAATATAAAATTATATGTAAAGCAAGTTTACTTAAGAGCACTTGCTTGGTTTACTTAATAAAATTTTAAAAAAATTAAGGTCCGATAACCTAGTATAGTAGTTAGTTGTCAAACCACTATGCAATAGATCTGGGGTTCAAATCCTACTGTCAATGAATTTGAATAATTTCTTAGACCTTGTAATATGTTACAGTAAACCCAGTCTGTTTCTGGAGGCATACTCCTGTAAATTGAGTTGTACCAAATCAATTAGAACTTGGAAGTATAGTGTAATATTACATGAATAAATCTTAATAGGATATATAGATAGGAGACCTGCATAGTAGAAATCCTAAGTTAGTGAAGTAGTACAGCTTTCTAACAGAACTACATCAGCTAAAGTCTGATCTAGGAAGAAAACTCAGTTCAATAAAGGTAGAAAGTTTCAAAGTCTCTAGGTGAAAGGTAATTGAAACTGACTAGATACAAAAAAAGGACTAGGTTAACTGACTAGTAGAAGACCACAGTGGAATCTGGAGTTGTATAAACATCTACAAGGGTCTAAGCTAGATAAATTTATAAAATAAGTATGGACTACTCTAGTAGGTTTGCTTCGAGGTTAACTGACTCTGCAGTACTAGCAATGTGTCTAGTACAATATATCCTGAGAGAACCTAAGCCATTTGAATAAATAGATCTGTAGCAAGCTAGCTAGCTTAAGCAGTTAGGTGTTGGGTGACATTAGGTTAGATCTGTATAAGTTAATGAACAGAGTGTTTAAATAGGTAATTCACAGGCAGGTTACAAGTATTGTAGTATAGTGTAGAACCAATTGGGTAGCCTAACACCTGTACGGTGAACTACTTAAGGGTAGAGTGTACTATTTTAAAATTATATATAAACTCAATTGTAAATATTTTTGTAATTTAAAATACAAAATAATTTATTAATTAAATTTATTTTAAGCTTCTAAATAAAGTTATAGAGTAGGTTCTCGTGATTCTATCAGTAATAAAATTATTAAAATTGGTTAAAAACTCATCGATATATTAGAATTTAAAGATTGTGTATAATTTTTTATTATGAAATTTATCTTATAGAATTGCAAAAATTAACTAATTAGAATAGGTTATTTTGTACTACCTAGGCAAATTTGGGTTAACCTAGGAAAACTTCATGATATATAAAAGTATAAATTTTTTATAATTAATATATTTTAAAATTTTATAAAAAGATATATTCTATTTTAATATATATATTGTAAAAATTTTATAAAATTTTATTAAATTTTGAAAAATTTTTATTATATGCATATGTTCATTTTTTTACCAAAAATAGGATATACAATGCAGATCATAGTAAAAAGATCTACGTACACTCTACCCTTAAAATAGACAATGACTAAAGTTGTACGTGTAGCTTGTTATACACTCTTCATGTAATTACAAATAGTAGAGATTATTAATATATAATCCTGTTGACAATTCTAATAAAATTCTTTCAGCAATGTAAGCTGCCTTAACAAAAAAAAAAAAAAAAAAAAAAATTTTAAAGAAATTTGGTTTTGTTAAAAAAATTTTTTAGAAAAATTTCATACAAAAGATCTACAGATTAAATGCTGTCATTATAAGCAAATTTATTTATATTATATATATTTATATTACTATATTTTATATAACTCTTTTAATATCTAAATACATTTTAACTATTAAATATCTTATAATACTTAAAACTCTTTAATCTCTTTAATCTCTTTTTTTTCTTTTATCTCTTATCTATATTAAAATTCCTATATCTCTTTTAATACATAAGACTTTTAACTCTTTTATCTCTAGAAAACATATTAAAGGCTTAAGATCTATATATCTTTATGAAGTATTATATGTGAATATTGTTCTATTAAAATTGCATAGATATAAATAGTTCTTGATAGTGCCTTATGTCTTGAATAATATCTCATATCTGTGATCGTTGTCCTATGTTATATAGTTTATCAAACAATCTAGTTAGCTAATACAGCTATTCTTATTATAATTTTAATTAACTAGAACAAAAAAATTTAGTAGACATATTCAGGACATACTGTTCTGAACTGTTTGCTGTTTGTATTTATATTCTATAACAATACTGTCCATATATATATACTGTAACATATTAATCTCTAATCTTTATATGTTTTTAGAGTTATTTTTATATCTTATAATAGGATTTAGGCTAATTTAGCTAGATAAACTAATTTTTAAATATCAACTTAGACACGTAATAGATAATGATCGACTACAAACACTAATTAGATTCTTGTTGATCTAGAAATCTTGTTTCTATTTTTAAATATCAACTTAGACAAGTAATAGATAATGATCGACTACAAATACTAATTAGATTTTTGTTGATCTAGAAATCTTATTTCTATTTTTAAATATTTTTAGTTTTTTATAATTTACAGATCTTTTTATTATATAATTTGGTCTTGTGATTTAGTAAATCTTTTTGCCAAATATATAAAAAAAGTAAAAAAGGGCTGTTTTAATAGATAATACCTTATATTTCTTCTGTTGTAGTTTAATTTTAGTTTATTATTTAATATTTTTAATAATATAATACTTACTCAAATAATAAAACTTTCTGATCTTGTAAATAAATAATATTAAAATTTTTCCAGTTTGAACTTTCTTTGTAACAATAACTATTTTGTTTAATCATGATTAATAGTTTATTTATATTATAAATCAAGAGTTTTATAAAAGATTAAATATTATAAAATTCAAAGTAAGACTATAAAAATACTTATTTTTTTTATACTGAATTAAGTTTAAGATTGGTATTTTCATATTAATATGAATTAAATTATTAAATATTATAAATAATTAAAATGATTATAGATAAATAATTAAATAATTAATTAGTTAAATAATACAATCAAATAGTTAACAAATTTTTTGCAGCTCCAATCTTTACTTTAATATATAAAATTATTATGAGACTAGGACTAGGGATATGATTCAAACTATTTCAGATAGTATTCAAAGAAAATAACAGATTCTATGATCCTAATATTGTAATAACAGCATTATAATATTTTTTTTTCTAGCTTTGAGTGATAATACCTTGATAACAAATTATTTAAAATTTATTAATTTTTATTAATTTTTTCATTTCAATTCTATAAATTCATATAATTAATATAAATTTTTTTTATTGACTTTAAATAAGTAATTATCAAGATATCTTCATCAAAAAAACTTTTTCATAACTTTTGTTTTAATAGTCATTTAAATTTTTTTGATCTTTGAGTGAATATATCTTGAGAATTAAACTTATATAATTCAATGAATTTTTTTATTTTTTTTTATTTCAGTTCTATAAATTCATAGAATTAAAATAAAAAAATTTCAATTTTGAATAAATAGTTATTATTTTTATTCAATTTCTGAAAAAAACTTTGATATAATTTGTTTTGATAATGTTATAGGATAGATTTTAGCATAATTTACATTATATTTTTATTAGTTATATTTATTAGTATTTTAATATTATTTCTTATATTTGTATTATTTTAGTTTAGATATTTTATAGTATAGAAATTCATAGAAAACATTCACCTCTAAGTGAAGTCCCTCAAAAAGTGTTCAGATCTAAAAATGGTTCTAAGTAACTTTCTAGATGAGAACCTTGGCTACACGATGATATAAGTTTTATCTGAAGTTATAATATACTATATAGAGAAAACTCAAGTGACAGCCAATATAATGTAGCAATTACTGTACCAAAGGCTGTGCTACTTACTGTGCCAATCTAATTATAGTGATGCTTAAGTGATGCCTAAGTGACACTAGTACGAATACCTAGATAACACCTAGATAACCTTTTGATGACCCTTAGTTGACCCTTCTATAAAGCTTTACTAAAAGATATAAATACAAGTAGTTTTCCCTTCAAGTTCAATATTCAATTCAATTCTATCAATTCCTCAAGTTAGTTAGTTATCCCCTTCTCTAATAATGGATAGAGCTCAAATCCCTTTCCCTATAGTTATAGAGCATAACTATTCATGTATCTTATCCCAAAATATATCTATCTTTAATAAAATATATCAATTATAAACTATTATAAATAAACTGCCTCTTTAGAGATGATTATAATTTTTTAATGATACAAGAATTATACTTTCCTCTTTGACACCACTTCTTAAAGTCTCTAGATAGCTGTGTCTCTATTATAGTTAGTATATAAGAAGGCTTAAGATACACTTTCTATAACATTTGGTGCCTTCTAGTGGAAATATATCAAAATTCCTCTTCAAATCTCTCTGGAAGAGAAAAGAAAGAAAATTCTAATTTATAATTGCTTATCGTATTCCCTCAATATCTCCACGGATATTGATTCTACAGAATAAAACATATACTATTCTACTCACAAGAACCTACTCTAAACTTTTATTATAGTATATCTTAGAGCAAAAATGCTTCTCTGACTCACAAAACACTTCCGAAGTATTGTCATAGCATTTTCAAAATGATTTACATAGAGAAAATCCAAAGAAGAGAAGAAAAATATAGTTCTGAAGAAATACAAAAATAGTCATATCTCGTTACCCTGTAGACGGATTTTAATATTTTAATATCCGTTGGAATTGCAGAGATCTACTCTACAACTTTACTTAAGACCCCAAGACAAGGTTACATAGTACTAATACCCTTCCGGAACAAGATTTATAAAATTAATCTGCAAAGAATTATTTTCTTACTGTGCCATATAGACGAAAATATTTTGAATATTTTTCCTACTCGCAACATAGTAGATAACTCTTATATAACTCATTACTTTTAGGTTACCATATACCTATACTTATTAAAGAAAATGAGTTTTTGAAACAGAGATACAACCAAACTCTTCAACACCTCATAGAGTTTATGACAACTTACCTTGGACATGTAACTTGAACATGTTGATATGATATTGTAGATTTGTATATTGGATGATAACTATATCCAACTCACTTGTAGTAATAGAACTAAAACATTATGAACATTATATTGAACATTATTTTTATTGAAACAGTTTGCTATTTCTGAGTAAAAGTTAGCTGATAGTAAGAATGTCACTACCCTTTGCAAAAGAGATATTACATAAAAAGACTTACAGTTTGTCAATTCTGAGCAAGATATGACTGATGGTTTTTATGTTGTTACCCTCTAAAAATATAAGAAGAATTTAATTTAATTTATCAAGCTAAGAAGATTCTATCAAGTATCCTTAAGCATCAATGCTTGAAAAGTTTAACTATGTACATATTGATGAAAAACTTTAGATTAAATTTTTATTTGAATGAACATTTTAAATACAACTTATGATGAATATTCTCAGATGCAACATTCCTGGATGATAACAAGATGATTAATAGATAAAATATTATTGATAACAATGAAATTCCCAGATAAAATATTCCTGGATAGTAAAAGAAATTCCTAGATGTAATATTCCTAGATGATTATAATAATCTTTAAACATCAAATTTTTAGACAATTGAGATAGCTCGCAGCTTACTGCAACCCTACAGGAAGAGAAATTCCCTGCTAGACAGATGCCCCATAAGCCAAATATGTAGGTGTAAGAACCTAGTGAAATTTTAAAAATTACTACAACATCTACAACTTAATTTTTGCATCAACACCTATTTTGACCTCTCTATTATAACCTCTTTTATAATTACAAACCTCTTCTCTCTTCTCATATATTTTATGATAAAACAAATTGAACCAGAGCTGATTTTTAAAATTTTTATTTTCTTTATTATTCCCCTTATACTTTCATACTTTATTAATTCTTGTTAAAAATTTTATTTATTATTTATTTAATATTAGTTTATTTTATTTTTCTTGGTTAACAAAATATATAGTAGCTGTAACTGTGAATAACAAGTGTTGTGACTTGTTAGCATATTTGTTAATTTGAATTTTGGAAACCAAAAGTAATTGTTAACAGTGTAAAATTATGAGTAGTAAAAGCCTCTTACAAGCTCTAGCCTATTCGAATGTGATGGATGCTATCTTGTTTTCTGTTAGTCTTGCTTATGCATAAAACAGAAAGTCTTAGGATTCAAAGTTTTTACTACATATTGTAATTTATAAAAGGTCTTTATCTTCTGGCCTACTATAAAATCATAGAATCCAAATTCATTAATTCTTTATTTTATTTTATTTTATTTTATTTATTACTTTATTAATTATTTAAAATTATTATAGAGATTTATTTAACAACAAAAATTTTATTATTTATTTATTTTATTTACAAAAATTTAACTATTTCTGAAAAACCCAAACTCAACTATCCTTTCTCTACTACTACTACTTTTACTATTATTATTATCATTATTATTATTACCCCTCATTCTTCTAACTTCATCTTCTAAATTCGAAACCTGAGCTTGCAATCTATTTCTTTCCCTTAATAACTGTTCATACTCTGCATCCCTTATCCAATTTCTTAATATATTCTCTACAATAGTTTTTTGCTACACCTCTACTCTCTCCTCTAACTGACGAACTCTACGATGTAAACTGTTTATTTCTCGAACTAACCTAAATAATTTTTGAACCAGAGCTTAATATATTATTATTAAAAATAATATATTATCGATAAATACCTTTTATTCGCTACTTGGACAACTTCCAAAGCTTCATAAAGAGGATTAATAGGCCTACCTCTTAAATTATGACGAGCAGAGGACCTTCATTGAGTGTAGTTAAAGCTTCGAGTCATTGTTATTATTATTGTTATTATTATTGTTATTATTATTATTATCGTTATTTAAAATTTTTAAAGTTTAAATTTTATCAATCTTATCTAAAAACTTTATATATTTTAAATTTTATATTTCACATGACTAGATTTAAATATTTTTATTGAACAATTGTTAGCAAATCCTTGCTACCTAAAAAAGGTCTGTGAAAAATTTTAGACATTAATCAGTTGTAGGATAATAGTTTGGACATATATACCTAGTCGATCCCTAGGTCGAGAGTTCAATTCTAACTTAGGGCGAGACAATCCTAACTGACGAGTTTCAGTAGTATCCCTTAAGTTACAACATTTGCTATTTTTTTATAATTATTTTATTTGATATTACTATTTATTAAAGCAATAGTAATCTTATTTTAATACCTTTAAACACTTTAAGTATTTTCTTATTCAACTAGAAATACTTTAATCTTTGATTTTATTTCAATTTTATTTAATTTTTAATTTTTCGAAACTTCGAATTTTCAGAGAAAATTTTTAAAACCCAAGGAAAAGAGTAATAATTTTTAAACAATCCCCTTTATAATTTTTAGAGCAAAAATTTTTTTTTATTTTCGAACAATACTTGAACAATTTTCAAATATTTTTGAAACAGTGAATTTATTTGAAACAGAATTTCTTTAATTTTATAATACTTAGATATTTTAAATTTGTAGAACAAATTTCTTTAAGGGAGAAAAAATATTATAGGATAGATTTTAGCATAATTTATATTATATTTTTATTAGTTATATTTATTAGTATTTTAGTATTATTTCT
>CAJVPM010000028.1:0-31503 GCA_910592325.1 Scutellospora calospora | reverse complement strand
TAAAAAATTAGTCATTAGATAGTATATCACTAAATAATGTTGTTTTTAAATGAAAAACAAATCTAAATAAAGTTATGATATGACTGCCGAATTAAAAAAAAAAAAAATAAACTTTTAAAAAAAGAAGAGTTAGTAAAATAATGAATAATAAAAAAAACAGAAAAAAGAAACTAATAATTATCAATAGTACTAATTTTAAGTTCAAACACCTATTCTAGTACTATTTTATGAATCTAAGATAAAATATAAACTTATGAAAAAGAAGAGTTATAAAAGAATAAACAACAACAAGAACAAAAAAAACAAACTAGTATTTATCAATAATACTAATTTCAAGTTCAAATACTCATTCGAGTACTATTTCACAAATCTAGAACAAAATAAAGCTATAAAAAAAAGAAGAGTTAGTAAAAGAATAAACAACAACAAGAATGAGAAAAATAAACTAGTATTTATTAATAATACTAATTTCAAGTCTAAATACCCATTCTAGTACTATTTTATGAACTTAGGATGAAATAAATCTATGAAAAAAGAAGAGTTAGTAAAAGAATGAATAACAATAAAAATAAAAAAAATAAACTAGTATTTATCAATAATACAAATTTCAAGTTCAAAAACTCATTCTAGCACTATTTTATAAACTTGAGATAAAACACAAACTTACGAAAAAAGAAGAGTTAGTAAAAGAATAAACAATAACAAAAATGAAAAAAACAAACTGATATTTATTAATAATACTAATTCCAAGTCTAAACACCTATTCTAGTACTATTTCATAAACTTAGAACAAACTATGAATTTACAAAAAAAAGAAAAGTTAGTAAAAAAATAAACAACAACAAAAATAAGAAAAACAAACTAATATTTATTAATAATACTAATTTCAAGTCCAAATATGCAATTCAGCACTATTTCATGAACTCAGAATAAAATATGAATCTATAAAAAAAGAAAAATTAGTAAAAGAATAAATAATAATAAGAACGAGAAAAACAAACTAGTATTTATTCAAGAAAACAAGACAAACTCTCCCCATAGATTATTTTGACTATTTCTAGAGCTAAAGAAAAACACAGGTTTTCTCAAGAATATCAATAAGAAACAGTCTAAGAGGCACTAAAGAAAAAGAAAGAAGACCTTGAAATACAGATATTTCATTAGAAAGAAAAAGAAAAATACTAGAAACCAAAAGAACTTTAGAAGGTTTTCTCTAGAAAGTTGTTACAAAAAAAATTTTTTTAAAAAAACTGGAAGATTTGGTTTCACTCTGAATTGCAGATCTGTTTATATAATACAATTACATAGAAAAACAAGAAAACAAACAAAAATGATAACAAATACTCACAAGATATGCCACGTAACAACTAATAGAAAAGTAGCACGCTATTTTGAAACTGGAAAATTCATAGGCAAAAAAGAAAAGTTATAGGGAGTTTAGAAAAAAGTACAAAGTCTTAAAGTCAAACATAGCATAAAGATAACAGAATAACAGATAATATTAGAAAAAGATATGGAATACAAAGAGCTCAAAATACTTTATTAAGAAGATTATAAAAGAATATAGCTAAGAAATTATCTAAGAAAGTAGTGTATCAGTACTAGGGCTTGCAGATTACTTTGATGAAATAGTTGCAAAAGCAATGAATGTAGATAAAGGATTAATTACCTTGGCAAGGCAATGGCGTGTTGTATTAGAGAGAGCTACTTTTACAGAAGGAGTGAATAAAGTTAAAGAGGTTTTAGAGAGAGAACAAGAGGTAACAACTATTCAACAAGAAAACACGAATAAAATAGTAAAAGAGATAGAAATAATAATTAAAGAAGAACAGGTAATACAATCAAAGAACACCAGGGAAGTAAAATTAGTTGAGCTCACAAGTTACAATATACAGCATCAAGAAATAGTAGATAACATTATCAAAAAAAAGGAAAGTAATAAAGTACTAGAAGGTATAGAAGATGTCCAACTCGTAGAAAATAGTATAGAAATCTTTCCTTGCAAGAATGTGATAGAAGACAAATTAGAACAATTAGCAGAGATAGGAAAGACAAGATATGGTAGTATATCTTTAGATTGCAATGTATGGGTATCTAAGCCAGAAGTGTGTAAAGAGAAAGAAAAAATCAAAGCAAAGGTGGCAGCAGTCAAAATCTGAGGAGATAATGCTGAGCAAAGAGAAAAATCAATTAGGTGGTTACTAAGAGAAAACAAGCATATCAAATCAATTTAGGAAAAATTTGTTAATAGCAATTACTGATACACTATCTATTTTGACTACAAAAGAAGATACGAAGAAGCTAAGGCAAGATTAGAACAAAAGAAAGATGAATTTAACTAATTAAATCTAATTTTAGAAGGAAATAATGAAAAAGAAAACCTAAAGAAAGAAAAGCTACTACAAAATGAAAAGAAGATAAAAGAAGTAAAAGAGACTTAAGCAAAACAAGAGCTCAAAAAAATACAAAAGAAAAGAACATTACTGTTTAATCAAGCAGAAACAGGAGAGTATTTAACAAGTAGTTCAAGTAAAAAATAAAAGGAGGTACTAACTGAACAAATAGAAGAAAAAGAAATATCTCTAGTTAAAGACAAAGGAAAAAGAAGAATGTGTAAGCCAAAAGTCTCCTCAAAAGAAAAAGATAATTCTCATAAAAGTAATGATCTAGATAAGGAACAGAAATCATATCCAAAAATTGAAGAAATTATTACTATATGAGATATACCTTATCATATATCAAGGTCACAAGTCTTCTTTGCAATTAAACACCTAGAACAGGTTAAAAACATTAAAATAATCAGAGAAAACTCTAGAAAAACAAGAGCAGAAGAGTTGTTTGAAGAAGAAAGCAGTTTTGTATAGAGTATAGAAACCTGATTAAATCCTCTTACGAACAAATTTCTAGTATATATAACACCAGGAGCAAATAGAAAAGAAATACTAGAAAACAGAAAACAGTATATAGCAAAATTGTACAATATCTCACAAAACATGAATGAAGTATTACTGCTTAGACAGTTTAAACATACTAGTACAAAAGCAGTTCATATCTTCAAAAACTCAAATGGGAACAACAAAGGCTTTGCTTTAGTATTATTTAGAAATCACTGAGAAAAAACTTAAACACAAAAATATGTTGTTAAATATTATGACACAAGATTGTTTTGAGAGACCCATAGTACAAAACAAGAGGAAATACCTCATTTTGAAGAAAACACAAACAAGAATTCTACATGTGTGATCTAAATGCAAGGAGTTCTAAGAGACGAAAACTAACTTTTAACAAGATAAGTACTCCTAACAGAAATGAAGTAGAAAGTACTGAGAGAAGAGATAGAACAGAAAACAGAGTATATGTAAAACTAGAAAAACAAGGCAACTCTAATATAAGAGAAGGAAAGGAAAAGATACAAAGAGTAAATGCTTATAAAAAATCTTTTTCATAAATAGCACAATGCATTCAAGCTCTCGAGAAAAAAACTAAGTAGCTTTGAAAACAATTGGAAACCTGAAGCCTCAAATCGCTCCTAAAAGTTGCTAAAGTTGAACAAACAAAAGCTCTAGTTAGTCAAGAAGGAAAACTTGAGAGACAAAATAGAGCAAAAGTAACATCAAACCAAACTGATAAAAGGTATAAAGAAGATGCAAAGAGTATAGAAAAGGAAAGAAAGTTAGAAGATAATTTGATTAAAAAAAATAAAGAAAAAGATTTAATAAAAATAAGAGCATATAATATTAACAGAATTAAGGGAGATAATATGAAAGTAGAACTTTTAGCAGAATATAGTAAAGCAAAAAGGTATAATATTATCAGAATTGTAGAGTCTAATATAGGAGAACAGGAAGGCAAATAGATAAATATAAGAGAATATAAGTTTACAAGCTTTTAGACAGAAACAGAAAAAGGAAAACACAAAGGGTCAGGAGTTAGACTTCTAGTCAATTAGAACTGGCTAAAAAATATAGAGGTTTATAAAAAGTTTAACCTATATTTGCTTAAGGTAAAATTTTTTTTTAGGAAAGTTGTATTTCAAGTATGGATAGTATACCTCACTCCTAAGAACAAAGTAGTAACAAAAAAGGTACATAAGATTCTAATAAAAGAAATTATCAAGAATAAGAAAAATACTCTCTATACGATTCTGGGAGATTTCAATACAATACTAAATGAAAGACTAGATATGAGTAGTGGAGGAAGAAAAAGTACAGATACAGGCACAAAGATTATAAAATAGTTAAAAAATACAGATCATATAAAAACTTTCTGGTTCTGTAATCCAGAGCTAATCAAATATTCATAGTCAAATAGTAATGTATCTACTAGAATAGATTATATCTAGACGACATAAGATATGAGGAATCATATTTTAAGTAGTAATATAGAACAAATAGAGACAATAACAGATAGTGATCATGGATTAGTTTGGGTACAGCTAGATAGTTCAGGTATATTTGAGAAAAACAAACAACAAAACAAGAAAGGACAAAAGGAAACAAGAAGATTATACCAGTACCATAAAGCAACAGAAGAGAATTGGAATAATTACAGTCAAGAAATAGAAAAAATCTTCAGAAATTCAGAAAAAAGAAAAAGAAGAAACAGAAATGCTACAGAACTAGAGCCCAGAATAGATATCGATGAAGAATAGAAACTAATTGCAAAAGCAATTCAAGCAGCAGCAAGCAAGTATATTCCTTTAACCAAAACACAAAATTCAAAAAGCTAAATTAGAAAAGAAGCAATGAAATCGCTAATTTACAGTAGAGCTAAGGTCTTAGGAAGAATATACAGAAAGAGATCTAAAGATATAGAACAAAGCATTGAAATTCTTGAGAGAGCAATATTAAATGTGCGAATAGAGCATCTCAATATAGAATATAACATTAATATCCTAGCTCTACTAGAGTTTTGGAACAAGAAATACTGCAATGAAATCAAAAAATAGTGGAATATATTTAAAGAAAGAGCATGTAAAGAATTGCAAGCAATAAACGAGAAGGAAATCAAAGAAAAAATAGACGAAAGATTCACACTAATGCCTAAAAGCTAAAAGCTGATGTTAAACAAGCTATTTGAATGTTCTTACAATAAAATTACTGTAGACAGAGTCCTAGTTTAAAGCAAAAACAAGTTTGAGTATAGAGAACTAGTTACAGAAAGCAGCAAAGTCAAAAAAGAGGTAAAAAGGCATTTTAAAGATCAATTCAGAAAGAGAAACTACCAATTCAAATGAATAGATCAAGATTGGACCAGTATTTATAAAGAGTAAGAAAGAATTAACAAAGATTGGTATGCAGAAGTTATATGCAAAATAACAGAAGAAGAATAGCTAGTGGTTACAAATGTACTAAAAGAAGATACAGCACCTGGAATTTCAGGAATCGGCTACAGACTAATAAAAAAAGTAAGCTCTAAGACAAGAGAATATTTTATAGAATTCGTAAACCAAATAGTATATGAAAGAAAGTTTCCTAAAAAATAGAAGCTAGGGCAAATATATCTAATTCCCAAAAATACAGATTGGAAATTCAACCTTGCTAGTACTAGACTAATAATGTTGCTTGAAACGTTTAGAAAACTCATAGTCAGAATAGTTTAAAAAAGACTTAGTAAAGTATTTGTTGAAAAGCAGATCTTAAAAGAAGCAAACTTCGCAGGACTGCCTAATAAAAGTACAATAGCACCAATACATATTCTAAATAATATTATTGAAGATACAATTCAGAAAGAAAAAGAGCTTTGGATAGCATTTCAAGATATGAAAAAAGCCTTTGATTTAGTAAGCATACATGCTTTTAAGCTCTCTATGAGAAGGATAAAGCTCCCAGAAAATCTGATCATTTTTATTAAGCAATTGTATCAAAACTGTAAAATAAGAGTAATAACAAATAAAGGCCTAATAGATTTCTTTATAGCTAGTGATAGAATTGACCAAGGAGAAGTCATTTCATCACTAATGTGAAAAATTTTTTATGACCTATTATTAGTAAGAATACAACAGCTAGAAATCAGGTACTAAATAGAACTCTAGTAGCTAACAGAAATTGAAAAGCAAGCTTATAAGACAGAAAAAATAATGATCTTAGCACTAGCATATGCAGATAATACTATATGGGTAGCAGAATCTCAGCATGCATTATAAGAAATCATCTAAGTATCAAACAGCTTCTTTATGTTAAATGATATTGAGATCAAAGAAGCAAAGTCTAAAGCAATAGCTTGGCATCCTTACAAGCAAGAGAAAGAAGAGGAGTTTATAAAAATCAGAACACCACCAAGCTTAATCAAAGTCAAAAAACTAGAAGAAAACACAAAGTTTTTAGGTGTCTGGATAAGTTTAAGGAAACAGGAGAAAACTAGTATACTACAATATAAAAAAGAAGTAGGCAAGTTAGTATGTATACTAAGACACAAAAAGCTCTTAGCAAGTCAGATAGTATACATAAATAATATGGTACTGCTTTCAAAACTTGAGTATATTCTAGCAAATATCTGCCTTAAGAAAAAATCCTGTGATATGATACATTAGCTTATGCTTAGACTTATCAAGTAGAAATTGAAACTACTATCTACATATGCAAATACAACCTTTCAGTACAAAGAGATCTTTGAAGTAGTAAGTCTATAGCAAAAACATATTAAACATCACATATCTGAGCTCTTTATAAGAATAAATACTGATAGTATTGTAGATATAACTACTCTAATAAGGTTAAAGCAGTTCCAACTAGATATGAATATGCTAGAGTATATTTTCATTGCAGAAAATACGAAGTAGAAAAAGATTAAACACAAAAATCTAGGAGCCAAAGTAATGTAACATACAAAAAGACTCAGTATTAGTATTACAAAAAATGAATTCACAGCAAGTTGGAACCTCTTAAGTTTACAAAGAGATGAGAATTGTCTAATCAGTAATATATTCAACAAATGCAACTTAAAAAAGGCACAAGAAGGTATAAGTAAACTGAACCTATGGTAGTAAACTAGCTTCTAGATAACGAATAAGAGAGAATGGTCACTTGAAGACAGTTTAAAGCAAGAGAAGAATAGAGACACATAGGAAGAAAAGCCCAATAATTCAAGGTATTAGAAAAAAAAATACTAGCAGATGAGATGTTAAGAGAAGTAGCTAAAGCATATAGGAAAAAAAGAGGATTCCAAGTACAAGAATTTGAATTAAAAATTTCATAAGACAAAAAAAAAAAAGAGTGAGTACTTATAAAAGATAAAGAAAACAAAGAATATGATTTTAGCCATATTATCAAAAAAGAGAAGAAACTTGTAGAAGTAGAAATTTGAGAAGAAGACTATGAAAATTCACAAGAAATATGTAACTAGTAAGAAGCAATTATGTAGCAAGGAGTTTATAAGGAAGGTCACAAGTTAAAGAAAGGGAGTCAAAAACAAAAAATAGTATTAAAAAAGGTTCATAATATTTCAAGCTTCATATGAAAAAAAGATAACAGACTACAAGTAGTATTCAACAGAAAGTATTTGGAAAAAATAGGAAAGGAAAACCAAAAAAGCAAAGTAGAAAAGTTTAAAAAGTTTAAGAATCTGAAGCATATTGAGTTAGAAAGGAGTTGGGAAGCAGAACTAATTAACCAAGTTATCCAGAATACGAAAGATAGAAAAGAGCTTAAAGATAGACTAGAAGTAAATAGAGAAGAGGAAGAAATGGTATTTTATACAGATAGCTTACTCGGTAAAGGGGATATTTGGAACAGAATAAGGATAGGATTTAGTATATTTCAAATAGATAGTGCAAATAACATAGTCTTTAGTTACAAAGGAAGAATAGAAAACTGGTTCTCATCTACTTATGCAAAGTTAGTAGCTTGTCTAGTAGTGGTATTGTTAGTTCCTAGTAGGTGTAGAGTAGAAATAAGAACAGATAGCATGTGTGCAATTTTCATAATTAAAAAATGTCTCAAAAACGAGAAGTCATGTGAGTAGTTAAAAACCAAAAACAGCAATATTCTGTGTATAATCAAGAAAGTTTGCAAGAGTAAAACAGTTCAACTAATATTTACAAAAGTCAAAAGTCATTTAGGAGACATATATAATGATACAGCAGACAGGCTAGCAAAAGAGGGGATTCACGAAGTACAGAGTATAGAACTGAACAATATCAGTAACAAAAGTGTGAAGTATATTTCTGAATAGAAAAGCCTAAGTTTAGAGACTCCTTTAAAAGCCTTCATTAAAAAGGTAGTTCAAACAATGTACAAAGCAAAATGGACATAGTTAAGAAAGAAAAATGATAAGGAACACCAAGCAAGGATTCAAAAACAAAACTAGAAAGCATTTAAAGGTATCCTTGAAAGCTGTCATATACAATATCAAAATTCAAAAGTAAACTACTTGTGCTTTTTCAAAATCAAATGCATCGAAAATCTCCTTCAAACAGTTGAAGTCTTAAACCATAGAAAACCATAGCTGTATAAAAATAGCTCATGTAAAAGATATGCTAAGGAAAAAGAAACAATTGAACATATAATTACATATGAAAAAACATATTTAGTATACAAAAAAATTGAAGAACAAGTATAGAAATAGCTCAATGAAGACAAAAGGAAGGAAGAAAATTGGGATTTAACAAGTATACAACAGGCTATCTAAGGTAAACAAAAAGAAAGGTATCAGAAAAAGAAAGAATAGATGAGAGGCATACTCAGTGAAGATGATGCAGAAAAAATCAAAAGTATTATCAGTTCAGAGAGAATGATGATCAAATTTTAGAGCCTTTTTTAGTATATTTGGATAGAACTGGTATACGAAGAAATTTGGAGAATTTGAGCAAGGATATAGAGACATGGGAGAAAAAGAAAAGGATCTCGAAAAAAGAAAAATATTCACGAAAAGAAAAGAAAAGAACAAATAGAGAAAAGCATTTACAAAGAAAAAAACAATTAAAAAAGTAGATGAGAACACAGAAGCTAGTAATGTTAGTGTTAAAATAGTGTTAGATAGTATAGCTAGGGAAGTAAAGGAGGGAATAATAGATAGTTGGAGTTAAAAACAGTTATGATAGGCTGTGGTGTTCTTCTTATTTTGACTTGTAGTTTATAAATTATAAACTATTTCAGAATAGGATAAAGGTCACTATAGCAGATCGTACATAGGTATCTATAGGATAACTGAGTGAGTCATAGCTTAAAAAATTAGTCATTAGATAGTATATTACTAAATAATATTATTTTTATATAAAAAACAATTCTAAATAAAGTTATAGTATAACTGCTAAATATTAAAAAAAAAAACTGGTATTTATTAATAATACTAATTTTAAGTTCAAATATCCATTCTGGTATTATTTTATGAATCTGAAATAAGATAAATCTATGAAAAAAGAAGAGTTAGTAAAAGAATAAATAACAACAAGAATAAGAAAAACAAACTGATATTTATCAATAATACTAATTTCAAGTTTATATATCTATTCTGATATCATTTTATGAGCTTGAGATGAAATAAAGCTATAAAAAATAAAGAGTTAGTAAAAGAATAAATAATAAAAGAATAAAAAAAAAAGAAACTAATACTTATCAATAGTACTAATTCCAAGTCTAAATATTCATTTCAATATTATTTCATAAACTCAAGACGAAATAAAACTATGAAAAAAGAAGAGTTAATAAAAGAATAAACAATGACAAGAATAAAAAAAATGAAACTAATACTTATTAATAGTACTAATTCTAAGTTTAAATACTTATTCTAGCACTATTTTACAAACTCAGAATGAAATAAAACTACAAAAAAAAGAAGAGTTAGTAAAAGAATAAACAACAACAAGAACAAGAAAAACAAACTAGTATTTATTAATAATACTAATTCTAAGTTCAAATACCTATTCCAGCACTATTTCACAAATCTGAAATGAAATGAAACTACAAAAAAAGAAGAGTTAGTAAAAGAATTAACAATGAAAAGAATGAGAAAAAAGAAACTGATACTTATCAATAGTACTAATTCTAATTCCAAATACCTATTCTAGTACTAATTTATGAACTCAAAATGAGATGAATTTATGAAAAAAAGAAAAGTTAGTAAAAGAATGAATAACAACAAGAATGAAAAAAACAAATTAGTATTTATTAATAATACTAATTTCAAGTTCAAATATCTATTTTAGTACTATTTTATGAACTTAAGACAAAACATAAACCTACAAAAAAAGAAGAGTTAGTAAAAGAATAAACAACAACAAAAATAAAAAAACAAACTAGTATTTATCAATAATACTAATTTCAAGTCCAAATACCTATTCTGGCACTATTTCACAAACTCAAGATGAAATAAATCTATGAAAAAAGAAGAGTTAGTAAAAGAATAAACAATGAAAAAAACAAGAAAAAAGAAACTAATATTTATCAACAGTACTAATTTCAAGTTTAAGGGTAGAGTTCAATGATATCATTTTTTATATAACTTTGATAGTAAATTTTTTTTATTTTTAATATTTTAAAAAATTTTATTAAGTTAATTATTTTAGATTTTTAAGTAAAGTTTGTAGATTAGGATTTTCTGATTCTAATAAAAGTAAAATCATTAAAATTAGTTAAATATTTAATAAGAAATATATATTTAAAGATTAAGTATTATTTTTGTTATATGATAATTATGTAATATTAACCAATTAAAATTGCTGATTTTGTGTCACCACAGAGAATTTGAGGTCACTACAGGAAACTTTACAACATATATAAGTATATTTTTTTAAATATTTTAATTATTAAATTTTATACCATTGTAAAATACATGTTTTAATATATATATATTATAAAATTTTAATAAAAATTAATTATAATTATAAAAAGTTTTATTAGTAACATCTTTCAATTTTTTATAAAAATTTTAATCAGACATGCAAATCATATAAAAAATATTCTACATCAGACTCTACTCTTAAAAGTAGAATCTTTGTTTATATATTTTTTTCATGTAATATGCAAACAAATATGCAAGTATAACTAAATCTAGAAATATAATTGGTTAATTTTGCAAATAATTAATTTTTAATTAGTTTATTTTTATGCAATATATAAACAAATAGCAAAAAAAAGTAAACAAAGACCTTATCTTTAAATAAACTTAAAAATTAATATTTATATCATTTTTTTTTTCTATTTAAATGATTTTGCTCTTTCTTTTATTATAGATAGTTTATCAAAAGATAACATACAATATACTATTATATCTCAATATAACTATATACTGCTTTACAAATTTGGTCTAAAATAACTCAGCTATATTAAATATATCTAAGTTCGATTTGCTACAAAAGCTATTTATCTCCAAAAGTAATTCACTGAATGAACTGTATATCCTAGTTTTTGATCAATAATCAGTGACTTTCAGCTACTATTAAGATTCTAGATCCCTTCTAATTTAATCTAAGACTAAACTAAAAGTTGTTAATACCTAGTTTCAAGATAGAAAAAAATAAAAAATTGTTACAGATAATGAAAAGCATAAAGCTATATACTATAAGAATGTAAGCATAGTATAGAAAAACTTGCTAACAAGTAAAAAACTATACTAGCATTAAGTAAATAGAAAACAAAACAAAACAAAAAAAACAAAAAAGAAAAAGAAACAAAATTTTCTTTTTGATGTAAAAAGAAAAAAGGAAAAAAAACCTAGAGTAGTTCTACCTAAAAGTAAGCCTAAAAGCAAGTACTACTTTTAAAAATTATAATACTAGTTGCTACCTATGTATATATCTTTTTGATTAACTATTTCCAATATGTCTACTTAGTACTAATCCAACAAAGCAAAGCCTTTATGAATTTCACATAGTATCTAGTCAACAGAAGTTAATTACAAAATATGTGCTATATATGTTTACAAGTTATTGTTATTTGGTAGTATCCAATATGACTTTTCTAAAATATATATAGTATAAATATTAATCTTTTGGCAGGAGTAAGCCAAATTTCTACTTTTTGTTGTCAAGAAACAAAAGGAAATAATTCCAAGTTCAAAAGTTTAGTTGTCAAGAGTATAGAGAATAGTTCTTTAAAAAAACAGAACTAAATGAGTAGTAGTATGCTTGACCTAGCATAAGTATAGTTGGAGTCCTTCTTTACTTCTTCTTTTCCTTTTCAGCATCTTTCTACTAAACAAACTTAAAGTTGTCTTGCTAAAGTCAGATAGCAAAAAGTTTAGTACAACCTTGAAACTGACTTGTTGCAGTTTTTGCTTCTAACTTATTATAGTTTTGTAGTTTATTCCTCACATAGTCAGACATTTTAAATTGCTTTATCAGGTAGTAGTGCAAAAAAAATAACTTTTTTGTTGTTCTGTTAGTTTGGTTTTAATGATCGTCAAAAAGAGTTGAATATTAATATCATTATTAATTTATATTCATTATATATAATTATATTAAATTATAATCTAAGTTATCTCTTTTATTATATATTTCTCTTCAATTTATATTTATTTATTTTTTTTTTTTGTTGTTAAGGCAGCTTATATTGCTAAAAGAATTTTATTAGAATTGTCAACAAGATTATACATTAATAATTCCTACTATTTGTAATTACTTGAAGAGTGTACAACAAGCCATATATACAACTTTAGTCATTATCTATTTTAAGTAGTCTGCTGCATAGGCATTAGGCCACCTAATTAGTTCTACATTATGCTGCCATACCTGTAACCTGCTTGTGAGTTACCTATTTAAACACTCTGTTTATTAATCTATACAGATCCAATCTAACATTACTGCAATACTTAACTGCTTAAGCCAGCTAAATTATTATGGATCTATTTGAGGTTGAGTCAATAGAAATCAAGCAAATTTTTTCTAAGTAAATTTTTTTAAAACTTTAACCAACAATAACTTAACAAAAACTTTATCAAAATTAATAAAAATTTTTTTAAAATAAATATTACAAATTATAGAATTCATTTAAAAAAAATTTTATTAAATTTGATAAAGCTTTTGTTGAGTTATTATTGTTTAAAGTTTCAAAAAAATTTCAATAAAAACAATTTGCTTGATTTCTATTGACTCACCCCCATTTATTCAGAATAGCTTAGGTCCTCTTGGAATATATTATACCAGATGCATTGCTAGTATTGCAAAGTTAGTTAATCTCAAAGCAAACCTACTAGAGCAGTTTATATATTTTATGAATTTACTTAGCTTAGACTCTTATAGATATTTGTATAACTCTAGATTCTACTATGGTTCTTCACTAGTTGGTCGATCTAGCCCTTTTCTAGTATCCAGCTAGTTTTAGTTACTCTTCGCTTAGAGACCTCAAAACCTTCTACCTTTATTAAACTAATTTTCTTCACAGATCAGACTTTAGCTGATGTAGTTCTGTCGAAAAGCTATACTACTTCACTGACTTGGGATTTTTACTATATAGGTCTCCTACTCATATATCTTATCAAGATTTATTCGTATAATATTATACTATACTTCCAAGTTCTAATTGATTTGGTACAACTCAATTTACAAGGGTACACCCCAGAAACAGACTAGCTTTACTATAATATATCACAAGGTCTGAGAAATTATTCAAATTCATCGACAGTAGGATTTGAACTCCAGACCTATTGCATAGCAGTCTGACAACCTAACTACTATACTAGGTTACCAGACTTTAATTTATATTTATTTTTATAAATACAAAACATCTAATATACTAAGTAAAAATGAATAAAAGTAGTTTATCTACTCAAATTTCTAAAAATAAAAAATATACTTGTTATTATTTGTCAAAAAAAAAATAATATTTTTGTGAACTATGCAGGAATAATCTACAGTATAAGTATACAAACTATAATTTTTGTTATAAAAAATATTTTAAAAAAGACAAGAAACAAATTCTAAAAAGAAAACTAAAACAAATACTAGTCTTAATACAATAGTTTTAACTATTAGTACTTCAACTTCTAGAACCTTAAATTTTCTTCAAGTTAATAATATCTTTGAAGACTATAATGATTTTGAACAAACATCAGAAACTAGCTTCTTATTTAACAATAACTCTGCAAATATAATTGAAATAAAAGAGTATAATAGTATTGATAAAGATAATAATAATGCAAATATACTTTTATATTGTATAGATAAGGTAAAGAGGTTTATCACTATATAGTTTCAAAATACAGAAATATCTGAAGAATCTACTAAGTTTGTATTTAAAATTAAATTAGATTCTAGCCTTTTAGATATATTTGAAATTAGTTAAGATCTTAAGACTAGCTTATTAGACTTAGAGAAAATCTAAGATAGCTTTGTATAACTTACAAAAGTTTTTATTTTACTATTTGAATTAAGATCTGAATATTATTAAAAAATAAAAAGATTATTTTTAAATTTTAAAAGAAAAGAATTTATAGGATATACTATAGTATATCTTGAGTATGTATTATAAGAAGATCAAAATTAAAAACTAAGTAATTAGAAGGTTAAAAAGTAAAGTAAAGCTTGTATTGCAATATAATGATTTCCTTGTGAATGTAAAATTACAATTAATATAGATATTTAATTACAATATGCAAGTATATAATGTGAATATTTGTACTTGCATAAATATCTATTATATTAGCAAATTAAATTCTCTGAAGATTTAAAAAGATATATTCAAAAAAATTACTATTATTACTTGTGAAGTTTAGAGTTGTATTGCTATCTTATTAAAAATAATCTAATTTTTTTAATACATACAAAAAAACAAGTATATTATTGAATATCAGTTTATAGCAAGCAAACATATCTCATAAACTAAAGTAATCAGCTTTTGTCTTCTAAGTCATAGTTTAAACAGTTTAAACTTATAGCTAGAGAATTCAAAATTCTTTCTTACTTTGATAATGATTTTATATGAGCTTTAGGATTTATTACTTTACTGTTTAATCAAATTAGTATACAAAATATAAAAAAATTGTAATAGATTCAATATTTAAAACAAACTAGAAATGATTTGAACTTTTTGTTATAAACTCTAACTATGATAAATATAGTATGCTATTAGTATACTTATACTTACTAATATCTAATAATCTGAGTGTAGCAAATTACTATTTAAGTAATAAAATTACAACTTATGTATAAGTTCTTAGTTTCTTCACAAGTTTTTATCAAGAAGAGTTGCTATCTTCATTTGTCTTGTTAGACAAAAATACTAGTAAAATTTTAGCTATTAGTGAAGTCTAGTTATATACAAATCTTTAATTATATTATTAGCATTTAGAAAATACTAAAACAAATTTTTAAAAGATAAAAAACTATAATCAAATATTTACTTAAAAGAAAAAGCATTAGAAGCTTATTAATAAATTAACTTTATTAATCTATTGTAAATTCTAACTAGCTTTATTAGAAGCTTATATTTAGAAAAAAAGGCAAAAGAAATTATAAGTATAATTAAATATCATATAAATATGTATCTATTAATTCTAGTAGAAAAAAATAATTTCTAGAATTTAGCTTATATATACTACTATTGCATAAAAGAAGTTTATTTTTTTTGTTTTAATTATAAGATTTGTTTTGTGTGAATACTTTTAGATCAACTAGTCAACAAAAAAGATTAGAAAATATTTGCCTGTTCTGCTTATTTACTAGCAATACTTTTAGCTTAAACTACTATAATTACAAAAAGCTATTAGAGAATACTTAGATATAACTATAAATACAACTATAATAAGCCTCAACTTAACTATCTTACAAATATTCTTGTTGAATAGCTAATACTAGACTTTAATTTTAAACTAGCTCAGTATAATACAAGTTGAAGTTTTTTATCATAGTAACAGACTTTTAAAAAAGATTAGAATAAAGCTATAACTGCAAATATTATACCTAATATAGATAAAAAATATCATATAAATATAGCTAATTAGATTTGTTCTTGTCTAGTATATATTAATAGTTGTTACTTTTTATATAAATATTTAATTACAAAAAAAGAAAAGGATTTTTAGCTTACTTTTAGGATGATGACAAGATGACATAACTATTTATTTATTTTTTTTTTTAGAAATAACAAACTTCTAACAATATTTTAAAGAAATAACTTATAGAGAATAATTAATATAACTATTATAGAAGAAAATTCTTTTATAGAAAATTCTGTTATAAAAAGTCATTATTCAGAAAATTTACAAAATATATCAACAATAGTATTTGAAAAAAAATAAAAGAAAGACAAGAAAAATACTTCTAATATAAAAAATATTTGAAAAAATATTAGAATTATATAAAAGAGAAATAAACAATAATAATTTTATAAAAAATTTTGATACCTTACTAAAACTATTCATAAAAGTAGTTAATAAGTATGAAGATGCCTTACAAGTCTATAAATAGCAAAGTATTTAAAAATTAAGTAATAAAAAGCTTGAATTTTAGTTATACTAGCTTTAAGTAAATAAAGTTTACAAGATAATATAGATCTATTTATTATTTTACAAAAATAATATATAATTAGCAAAAAAAAATTTGTAATATATTACCTTTTTAACAATTTTATAAATTTCTAAATAAAATAAAAAAAGTAAAATTTTAATGTTAATATTTATATAAAATAATTTATTTTTAAATAAATAATAATTATTTTATGAAAAATATATATCAAAAGTGAATTTAAGAATAATAAAAAAAATCTAATTCTAGAAAGAAATAGAAAAATCAGATTATATTAATAATTATCAAACTAATTATCAAGAAATTTTATATCTAAAAAGCTAAATATAAGATCTACTAGCTTATTTAAGACTACAACCTATATTTTATTTTACTAATATCTCTCTGAAAGTGAATTTAAAACAGTAAAAAAAAATCTGATTCTAGAAATAAAATAGAAAATTAGATTATCTTAACAACTATTTAACTAATTACAGTATAACCTCAATATAACAAAGCTCAGAAGCTGAAGGGTTTTGCTCGATATATTAAGGTTTTAATTTATTGAGGTACCTTATTATAACGAATCTATATAGTCTTGGACATCTTGCTATAATGAAGGTTTATAATCTATACTTTACAACTTAGCTTGAGTTAATTATATACTGTAAATATAATTTATTATGAGAATAAGCTAATTAAATCTTAAGAGTTAAAAATTTTATGTTTTTTAGCTTTTTTTGTAAGTTTAAAATCAAGTTTAAAATGAGTTAAACTTCAGTAATAAGGATATAATTAAACTAGGCTTCAAAGTCAATAAAGAAGGTACTGTATTTATAAGGTTCATATTAATAATATATGATTACATATATTTATTGTATATTATTAATGATGCTATATTTCAATATACAGTGCATATACTATAATTTGAAAAGAATCTATAAATTAAAGCTTCACATAATTAATACTGCATATGCGAGTATAAATTAATGAATAGATTAATTTTAATACTATGTAAATAAAACTATAAATTATAAACATACTGTTTAATCAATAGTTTCATTTTCACTCATCAAAATTTCTAACCTAAAATTAGATGACAGTAAACCTAGTAAACATTTTACCTGAATAATTAAAGTTATAACTTAATATTGATTATACTATATATAATATCGCTAACAATCAAACATAGTACAGCACTCAGGGTTGTTACGTCACGATGTCTAATTAGTTTCAATTTTTTTTGGTATATATTCAAAAAAATTGAAACCAATTGAACATTGTGATATGACAACTCTGACAACACTTGCTTAAATTCTAATTTACCTTAGACACAATACTTCATTCAATCAAATGTCTTAATGGAGTATGAATACTATAAATTCTTCTTTGTAAAGTAATTTTAAGATTGGTTTGTGTTTCTTTTCACTGTCAATAGCAATTAAAATATAGTAGTTAGCCTACATTAATTATAAAAGGTTTGAAAATAAACTATTAATAATTTTAAACTTAGTTGAATCTATTATTAAGGGAAAGAACTGATAAAATCTCAGCCTTTATAGGCTTAAGTTTATAAGGTAATGTTTCATGAATACTATAAGAGTTCTTAGTAACTACAATTGTAGTAGAGGTGTCTACTAAAAGATCTATAGTGGAAAACTTGATTACCTGTTAAGTTTAATAAGGTTAGCGCATTCTCACAAGAAAGAATAACTATAGAATTAAAAAAAAAAGTACTCACTATTTTACTTTAACTTATAAGAATAATAAATTAAAATTTGAATGTTCAATAGTCGAAAAATTCTAATTACTGTAATAAGAATGTCAGTTGATCTATCCGCACTAATCAATAACTCTCTATATCACTATTTTGAATCAATTAGTTAATAATTAATAATTAATATTAAGATATTACAAAACAATATTACGATTATGAATGTAAAATTTTTAATACAGTAGACATTCATTGTTTTTTTTAAAAAAAAAAAAATTCAACGATATTTATGTATACTGAATAGATACGAATATTTAGAATATAGTATTAGAAATCTATTAAAAATTAATTCGAATAACTTTAAAAACTTACCTAAGAAAACTTGATGCTATGAATTTGAAAAACTAAATCAAATTTTAGTTTGTATATTCAACCTTTAATTACATCAACTTATCTTATTCTCCATAATTAACATATTTTCTTTAACCTATACCTTATAAATATCTTCTAAAACAAATGTAAATAGTTATTTATTATTGCTAAAGAAATTCTCTATATTTAATTGTTTTTTTTGTCGAATAATTAAACTTAAAATGCATTACTTAAGTGAGTTAATAATCTTTAAATCTTTATTTTCAATGCATAAAGTTTCAAGTAAATTCAATAATAACAACCTTATATTCTCTAAGCTTTTTAGTGCTAAGTTAAGTAGAATTTGGGGTGTAAGTTCACTCTCATCATCATCATTATCATTCTCTTGAAGAGTAGCTAAATTTCTTGGTTTGAAGGGATTTCAGTAGTAGATAAGTCATTATCAATTTTTATATATTCTGAAGCAGGTAAAAGATTATCATAATTAATTAGAAATTGTTCAATAAGATAATGAACTTCTCTTGCATCATCTAGATATTTATCATAATGTGAGAATTCTTGCAGAGAAAAATGATCATTATTCAATTCAACTAGAAGAATTCTCATTTTACGCCAACAATTCCTAATTGTTTTACTTAATACCTTATCTTATGCTAATACACAATAATCTATTGCTTCTTTTATATTGACTAAGACCAGTTTTGACTGAGTCTCAAGTGCAAATTCATATGCGTCCAAATAGTTTTGAATGAGAAAATGTCTATATTTGGCCTAAATAAATAAATATTTGGTTAGCACATAATAATAGAATGTTACAGACTTGTCAACTAATTTAGAACATCTTAAAACAAGAATGAACTACTCTTTTTCCTTTTTTTTTTATTGCTTCTTTTTTATCTTCTTTTTATTATTTTTTTTTTTTATCTTTTTTTTTTTTTTAGAATAAGAATATTCTTGATAATAGTATACAAAATTAATTAGCAAACCTGTAATACTGTACTTACTTTAAAAGAATTAATTATCCTAGTATCCATCAGTTGAAGATGAGCTGTGGTATATTTAGGCAAGAGCTCTATTTTTATATTAGTTAATACTATATTGTCTTCAAGATCATGAGTTAGTGCATTATTAATTAAAAGTAATATTTGGCGATTTTTAAGATGCATCATTGAATCCAAATTTTTTATATAATGTTGTCAAATAGATTTTTGTATCCAAGCAGTCTTATTCCAGAAATACTCAACTGATAATTTTTTTTTGTCAATATTTCTAAGCACATGTAGGTTTTTATACTTATGAATAAACAATAGTTTTAATTTTTCTGTTCCTGTTGCGTTAGAAGTTAATAAAATTGTAACTCTTTCTTTTGCTTTTTTTGTTTCTGAAACTAGACCTGTTGCTAATATACAGGAAGGCTCTATCCAGTAATACAAACTAGTTTCATTATAATTGAAAATATCTTTAAGCCTATAAGGTTGAATAACACTTTGTAGTTTACTTCTAAATTCAGATAATTTTTCCAAAGGTGCACTATCAGCTTCACCTTGCCTCTTATACTCACTAATGTTGTATCTTTTTTTAAAGTTATGTAACCAACTATTTGAAGCATTAAATTTATCTTCATTCAATAATGATACAAATTTTTTTGTCTTATTTTGGATAAGATAGCCTGTTAATATTTGTTTATTACCTATAACATGTTCTACCCAAAGTGCCACTGCTAATTCAATGTTAACAAAAACAGGTTTTTTGCTTCTTTTATTTGTTGTATCTTTTGAACTTAAATTGATCGATAACCAATGATCTGACTTTGCTAAAATTTCACTGCATGTTGATTCACTGATACTATATTAGGCAACAAGGTCATGATTTTTAATACTAGGTTTATTCTTTTTTTGAAAACATAAATCATATCTTTGTTTGTTAGTTAAAATAATCCTTTTTTTCTTTTGAGTTTTGCTATTACTATTATTGTTTTGTCACTTATTTGTATCAGTATTTATTACTGCACTTGTTAAATGAAAGACATGAAAATTTTAACTTTTTTTTTATATTATACTATTAACGATATTACACAAATGCTTTGTTATCTCATTTAATAATTCATTATATAAAGGTATTCATTATAATAAGGTAATTTTGTTATGAACAAAAAATAAATTATTTTGTTATACATTATAACAAGGTTTTATAATTAAATTCATTATATCAAGGTTAATTTATTAATAAAAAATTTTAGCTAGAAAAAATCTTCATTATAATACTATATTTGGTTTATTGAGGTTTGTTATATCAAGGTTATACTGTAGTATTTGAGTTGGAAAACTATCAGCATAAGGAAACAAAAAAGAATACTTTTTTTTTTTAAAAGTATATATAAACTTGAATTTTTTTCTTAAATTCAAAAATTTAAAAATATTTAGATTACAAATGATATAATATATATATATTTTTTTATTTTACTTATTAAAATATTAATTCCAGTACCTTCTCTAATAAAATGGCTAACTATGATAATGATCCTAGTGAACCTTCTAGACAATTTGCCTTTAATGAACATATGAAATGAGCATAATATTTCAATTAGCTCAAGTAGTAATATATCTATTTTTGATAAGAATTAATCAAATAAAAAAAAAGATAAAACAAACAAACCAAGACAAACTTATACAAAATCGAGTTGGGTCTGTAATTATTTTAAAATAAGCAATAATAGAAATTATGATGAATGCTAAGTTAAAATAATGAATTTGTAAAATGAATCAGTATTATATGGTTGTAAATTTTGATATAATAGTAGCATAGGAAATATGAATAATCATTTATGAAATAAACATAACTTGAATAAAAATTAGAATAAAGTATTTTTAGTTTAGTATATTATTAATAGAGTATTACAAATAATAAAACATATAAACTACTTCAGTTTAAACCAAAGTTGGTATACTCTATTAACAACTTTAATATTGTAGTTATTGTAATTTATTAATTAGTATAATATTCATTATAAATATAATATTTAGCCTCAGATTTATACAATTCAACAAACTTTATCAGAGGTTTTTGAATATACAAAAGTTAAATTACATCAAAAGCTATGAAACTAAGAAATTCAATAATTGATTAGTAACTAAATTGTTATTGATAATATAGCAATAAATGTAATTAATAGAAAAGGTTATAGAAAAATGATGAAAGTTATTAATCTAGCTTTTAAAATCCCTTTCACCAAAAAAATTAATAAAGAAATTAATAATAGTTATGTTAATTCAATTCAAAAACTAAAAAGTTTGTTAGACAATACTTGTGAATCAGTATCATTAATAACTGACCTGTAGATAGCTTAGAGTAAACATAGTTATATAGGTATAACCATCTATTAGTTATCAAGTGACTTTAAAGTTTATAACTGTCTTTTATATATAGAACATATGCCTTATCCTCATACAGATGAAAAGATTGTTACACTATTAAAAAAAAAAGTATTTGAATTTGGGTTAGATGGAAAAATTACATATATTGTAACTGATAACAGCAGTAATATAGTTAAGGCAAGTAGTTTATGAGATAGTATTGAGTACTTGCTATATACAGCCTATACTTTGCAACTCTCAATATATCATACTTTTACAAAAACTAACATTTATTTTAAAAGAATAAAGCAATTAGTTAAATTTTTTACCAAATTACCAAAATGCAGTAAATATTTAGATGCTACTCAACTAGAATCTCAATTATCATTATTCACTTTTTCTATATAAAATCAAAACATTACTGACTCTGATATGTCAAGTAATTTCAACAATAAAAGTTCAAACTATTCTGTTGAAAAAAATTTAAGCCAAAGTACTATATTGAGAAATATTGCTAATGTAAAAACTTATTAGAACAGTAAATATTACTTTTGGAGTAGGTTACTTAAATTACGCTATGTAATTAAATAGGTAGCTATAATATTACCTTTATTAGAAAATCTAACTGATAGAGCTGAAGGACAAAAACTTCAAAAAAGACTTTTATTACCTTATGAATGGGAACTTTTAAAAAATATAGTTAATTTATTAGAGCTCTTTAATGATGCTACTACTTATTTTAGTAGTACACAATATGCAATAATATCAATTATATATCTATTAATCTAAGTTCTTAAATATACATATGCTTATACTAAAACATCTAAATGATTAGATTATAATGATAAAGGTAATTTTTAATTTACCTTTATTTTATTTGAAGGATTGTTATTTATACTCCTCTTCAAATAAAAATATCTCTAGAAGATATATTTTTATTTGGAGTAGAGTATAAATAATACTTTATTTTTAACTTTTAATTCTTTAAATATTTATTTATTTATTTAGAGATACCTAATTTTGAACATAAAGAATCTTCTGACAATAATAGTTCTGAAGATGAAAATTTAGAACTCTTGACTTTAACAAATCACTATTGTTATCAAATATGTTTAGTAACAAATACTGCAAGTCAAAGTAATGATCTTACTTATATTACACAAACTATTCTTAAAACTTTACAATATACAATTTATGATTCTTTGTTTGATTATTAGAGTAAACCACTAATGCCTGAGTTATTAGTATCACTTTTAGACCCTAAACTAAAGATACTAGCAACTTGAAGTGAAGATATTCAAGATATAGCAAAAAAAGAACTAATACAACAATTTAAAGAACTAATTAGTTCAAATATATCATCTAGCTCTAGTGTTTTAAATATATCTGAAAATAATTTTTGTCATAGTTGTTTGTACTTATCAATATTTGGCATATCTAACATAAACTCTATAGAATCTAGTTCTATAGATGAATTAGAATATTATTTAGATCTAATGCATACACCTCTTGTTAAAGACAGTATTGATCTTTTAAGTAGTAGTTTGATAGAAAAGTATAGTTTTCAAATATATCAAAATTAGCTAGAAAATACTTATCTATTCCTGTATCCTCTGTACTTAGTAAGAGATTATTTTCTGATGTAAGAAATCAGATAATAGCAAAATATACTCAATTAGATTCAAATTTAGTAGCAAAAATAATGTTTGTTAAGAGAAATTATGATGTACTTGAAATAGTTTAATTTGTTTTCTAAATAAATAAAAGGCAATACTAATTGTATTCTGTTTTTGCTATTCATACCTTCTATGTATAAAAACTTCTATTAGATGTTCTTAGACACTTTAGTCAATTAAGTCAGAATAGGTTGAAAAGTAAATTTAAACTAGTAAAAAATAGTTTTACTAATTAATTATATTTAATATTCTAATAAATAATATAAAGCTACAATAGTTTAATATGTTATATAAAATCTTAGAAAAAAATTTAATTAATAAAAGATCGTTTAGCTGATCTAGAATACTTATCATTTTAATTAACAAAAAACAGAGATCCAAATATTTTTTTTTTCAGAGTTGTGCTAATTGACTAAAACTTTTCAAAATTATAACTAGCATAGATGAGTTATTAACTTATCATTATAATATGATTAATTATTATCTCTAAACAAGTAGCTAAAATAATTTTTTTATATGGAGAGAAGTATAAATAGTAATTTCTAAAGACACTTACTGTGTAAAAAAAATAAAAAATAAAAAAAAATAGTAATTTCTAAATTGTTTAATTACTAAAATCTATAGTAATATATAGTTAAATTTAACTTTTAAATTGTTTTTTAATAAATGATCTGAGTTCACCTGAATATCTGATTTCAAATTTAAACAGATATTCAGATGAGATTTTTATATTCAGGTCTTATCTCTACTACTTTTAAGCTCTTGCTCCTAATCTTGTAATACTCTTATAGAATAGTTTAACTAATTTTACTAATACTTATTTTGTAGACTTAACCTTTTACTAACAATCAATTTACTAATATTTTTGTTTTATAAACAATTAATTCCTAGATTATTTTATAAACAACTTATTTCACTAATAGCTCATTTTACTGATATTATTACTATTAGAATTAGAGTTTGAGTTAGATAAGATTAGAGAAATTATAAGTAATTAACTTGTTAGTAAAATAAACTATATATAAAATAAGTTGTTTACGAAATAAGCTTATCTAGAAATTAGTTGTTTGTAAAACAAATATATCAGTGAATTGATTGTTTGTGAAATATTATATTTATAAAAACTTATAAACTATTTATATATTTAGTACTAAATAGATAAAAAAAATAAATAATTTAATATAAATTTTAATACATAATCTTGATTTATTTTTTTAATTTTATTTTTTAATTTTTCTTTTTGATTTTTTAACTTTTAAAGATATAGAAGTTAGAAATAAATTATAAACTTCAACTTCAACTTCAGATTAAACTGATTTAAATAGTAAATCATCTTGTAATATTCTAATTCAGTTGTAACCCTCTTACAAATTAGTTTTTAAATTAGTATTCAGTTTTATTTCATTTTTCTATTAAATTTTAAAATTATATATTAATAATCCAATATATCCACAGTCTGATAATCTTAGTATAGTAGTTAGATTACTAAACTACTATACAAGAGGTCTAGAGTTCAAATCCTACTATTGATAAATTTAAATAATTATTCAAATCTTTGTATCTAACTTTCAGTAAACTTTGTTTATTTCTAGAATTGTAACTCTGTAAATCAAGTTGTACTAAATTAATTAAATATTAAAAGTATAATATAATGTTATATAAATAAATTTTAATAAAATCTATAGGCTAAAAATCTATTTAATAGAAATTCTAAGTAGTGAGATAGTATAATCTTTGATGATTATACTAGTGAAACCTGAAATCTAGAGAAGAAAACTCAAATATGAGAATATGAGTAAATCTAATTTACTAATTAGCAATAATAACCTAATTAGGTAGCTAACTAAATTTAAGAGAATCTAACTATTTAGAGAGTACAAAGTACTAGTGAAAATATAAAAAATTGTGACTGAGATTATATAAACACTATAAGGGTCTAATCTAAGTGATCCTGTAAAATAAATACAAGTTATTCTAGTAGATTTGCTTTGAGGTTAACTAGCTTTGTAATACCTACAATGTGTTATATATAATGTAACCTAAGAGGATCTAAGATGATTTGAGTAAATAAATCTGTAACAAGCTAGCTGACTTAAACAGTTAAATGTTGTAGTGACATTAGGATTGAATTTGTATAGATTAATGAACAGAGTGTTTAAATAGATAATTCACAGAAAGGTTACAGATATGACAACATAGTATAAAACCAATCAAGTGATCTAATTGCCTGTGTAGCAGACTACTTAAAATAAACAATAACTAAAATTGTACATGTGACTTGTTGTACACTCTTCATGTAATTACAAACAGTAAGGATTATCAATATATAATCCTATATGCAAAACTAATAAAATCCTATTAGCAATGTAAGCTGCTTTAAACTTAAAAAAAAAAAAAAACTAATATATCCAATATAACATAAAAGTAATTTCAGGTTTTTCTTTTCGGCTAAATATTTATCTGACAATTTGAATTAAATTCAGTTTAAACCAATCTGATTTAGCATAAATCGAGTTTTTTCATAATTGTATTTAAACAATTCAGGTTTTAAATTTTGTAGCCGATTCTGACCTCTACCTAGATTAGAGATAGGCAAAGTAATTTTGTAAGTAATAATGATCTATAACTTATTTCTTACTTAATCTTAAATAATATTAAATATTCACTAAATTCTATTACTTATTATGTATATATGTAAAATACATGATAAAGATCGATAGTCACTCTGCAGTATACAAGTGCCGAGTGATGCAAAAATAACACAATAATAATAGCAGAAAGCTCTAAAAGCAGTTCAGTGCAGGAAATAAGAGCAGAAGCCCCAGCTTAGAAGAAGCGCAAGGCTCAAGAATCAGTTGTTAGTAAAAAAAAAGGAAGAAAAATGAGAAAGATACATGACACTAGGTATGGAAGCAGAAAAGTTAACATGATCGCAGAAGAAATATAATGGACAGAAATGATAGACACAGATAATACAACAACCTCAACAAGTACAGACTGGTTAGAAATTATGGAACAAGAATACACGAACGAAAACATACTAGTACAAGATAATCATGTAGTAGACTCAGCTAGATACAATAAGGAATCCCTCACGGCTTCGTGTATAGAAAGTTCTAGCAACACCTATGTAAGTAAATCAGATGATCATTAAGCACCTGACATGCAAGTAGGCGCAACTCAAACAGTTAAAACATGGTCTAGTTTATTTCCAAGATTCACAAAAAGGAAGGCTATGTATTCGTCCTTTTCCCCTTGGGCCAGTATTTATACAAAGAATAATAACACTTTAATTTTTGATATACAAAGTCTTGGAAATATCTTTACTAATGACATTGTAGCTACATTGTACAATAAAATTGGAACTGATATCATTGGTGCAAAACTACACTTAGTTAAAGGCAAGAGAGCTTATCTCAAGCTGATTTTCATTGACAAACAATAGGTGAAAAAATATGCTAAAGAAGGAATTACTATATTTCAACAAACCTTTCATGGGTTCATATCAACTAGACTTAATCGGACAACTCTGTCAGTGAGACTTAGAAGAGTTCCTATTGCAGAAAGGGATGAAATCACAGAGAAAATTAAGGATACTTTTGGTGATATAGGCAGTATTCTTGCTATAAAACCACTCTTGTACGAAGGTACATCTATACAATCAGATCAGTAGGTAGTAATCTTTGATACTACGAATAATGAAAATTTACCTCAAAGAATTCCATGATATATAGAAATAATAGATCAAAAAGTTGTCTCAGATTGGAAGGAAGCTCTGAAGCTTTGCTATTTCTGTGATGGTGAAGGACACATAAAGAAAGATTGTGACTAGCTAAAAGCAGCTCAAAGATTAAGACAGCATTACAAAGAATACAAAGAGAGCAGAAAAATACAAACAGAAGCCGTAGAAGACATATCTAAAATACCATCACCAGGAAAAAACAAATCAGATGAAACCCAAAAGGAGGTTTCCCCTGAACCAAATTCCCAAAACAGAACTACAATAGTCTTAGATTCAGATAAAGATAGGCAAGAATGAACAGTATCCTTAGAAGAGGTTCAACCTGTATTAGAGGTAGTCCGTAGTAAAAACATAGTTAAAAATTTAGAGATTACTACGGTTAAAAATGTCTCATTAAAAGAAAAGCATATTGCCCCTGAAGTTTTGGTAATTCATGAAACTAACACAGCACAAGTAGCAGACAATGAGAACAAAGACAATGAAGGTTTTACAGAAGTTAGAAATAATAAAAAGAAAAAAAGGAAAGTAAATCCTAGTTTAAAGAAATAGAAACACAAACTTCTTCTTTTTAATTAATGAATAGCAAACACTTAATTTCTATCAGAACACTAAATGTTAAAGGACTTAATAAAAGAACAAAATATCAAGAAATACTTACTCTATTAAAATCGTATAAGTTAGATATCATAATGATTAAAGAGACTAATTTGAATGATCACTCAATGCAAAAATTTTTAAGACAACAGTGGCAATACAACTCAATATGGTCCTCGAAAGCAGCAATATTAGCAGGTAATAGAAAAATAAAATTAGAGAATAGACAGATTTCTCATAATGGTCGAATAATCACTGCCAACTTTTCCTTTAAACACTTTTCATTTCAAGTTATGAATGTTTATGCACCCCGAATATTACTGACAGAATTTCTTTCTTAGACAACTGGTCTCCTATTTATAATGGAAATGCGATCAATATAATAGCTGAAGATTTCAACACTAATATAAACCCATAGCAAGACAGAATCAGTTAATCGTCTAATCACTATGACCCAACTAGAAAAAGGTTTAATGAGTGCATAGAAGGTTTTACAGATACAGTGAAGGCGTGTGGTATTAAGCTATTTTATACTTACTCGCAAAAAGTTAATAATAGATATACAATATCTACAAAGCTGGATTACATCTTTATAGATGATGATCATATTCAGTTGTGCAAGAAAGTAGATACAGAGTTTGGTAATTCGGACCACCTTCTGGTACACTGCTCTCTGTTCTATGAAGTAGTTTCTCCTAACCCCTCACTTTGGAAATTAAACACAAGGTCTCTTGAAAACTCTAAAATTTCTAAAGAAATTTTAGAAGAACTAAAAGATGTAACAGCCAAAACAGACTGGGACCTCTGCAAGTTTAATATACAATCAATCATAAGAGCTTTTAAACCTCCACCAGCTTCAGAAAAACGCATAAAAAAATTAAATAAATGAATTAATGAACTAAATATTAGAATGGCCAAAAATCTGAACCTAACAGATCTAAGTATTCTAGTTACACAATTAAAATCTGATCTTCAAGATGAGGTCTCAGCACTTATGAAGAAATAGCAAATAAGATCTAAAACGAGATGGATAGAAGAGGATGAAAGTTCTACTAGATACTTTTTTGATAGGTATAAACAAAGACACTCACATTCAGCTACAACAATTATTAGTAACCCAGAATCCTCTTTAATAAATGACCTACTAAAAACCTTGCACTATATAAGGGATCAGTTTGATTTCCTCTACAAAGCAGAGCTAATAGATATGAACGAAGCTGAAAATTTTACAAATAATCTTCTAATAGTCTCCCAAGTGCAAAATTTATCTTTGTTCAGGGAGATAGATAGTGAAGAAATACAAAAGACAATTCATAATTTACCATCCAATAAGGCTCCGGGTACAGATAGTCTAACATACGAATTTTACAAAAAGTATGTTGATGATATTACTCCTATTCTAAAAGTTATTTTCAATAATGCATTAAATACAGGCTCAATTCTGAACTCATAGCATAGAAGTCTAATCACTCTAGTACCAAAAAAAGTAGAGCATTTGGAGGATATTAGAAACTGGAGACCAATTTCTTTGATCAATGCGGATGCAAAAATTTTCATGAAGGTGATAGCAAATAGGCTCAATATCATATGCAAAGATATTATAGGAGAGCACCAACAGAGGTTCGTAAAAGGGAGATCTATTGTAGACGCAGCCCTAGATGTAATAACTACATTACGAAGTTAGAATAACCAAAAAAATCCTGCTTGGCTGGTGTTCTTGGTCCAGAGAAAAGCATTTGACAGATTAAGTCACGAATTTTTACTCATTGTTCTCAGAAAAATAGGGTTTGACCAACACTTCATAAAGATGGTGAAGAATCTTTTTTCGAACCTGACTGCTCATATAACAGATACAGGAATACTATCATCTCTGTTTAAGTTGGAAAGAGGAGTAAGGCAGGGGGATCCTCTCTCACCTCTCCTATACATAATAGCATTAGAACCTTTTTTGAGAAAAGTGAATGAAAGTTTGCTTGGTGCTCCAACTATTGGTCTCAGATTCAGAATCTCTGCTTACGCAGATGATCTAACTATCAGGATTGGTTCACAACAGGACTAGATTTCTCTTATGTGTTTCTTAGCAAAATTCGAAACAGCTTCCAACTCAGTCATAAATAAGGAAAAATCGAAACTACTACCTTTAAATGAAGAAGCCAAAAGAATAAAGCTGAATGGGGAAGAATCCTTCATGAAAGTCGAAGAAAATGACACAATTAAGTTGCTAGGCTTTGAAGTTAATGAAAAGGGAGATCCAAAAAAAAATCTCTGGGAAGAAACTTTAACAAAAATTAAAAAACTCGTAGATGTAACAAAAAAAAGAAGCCTTACATTCAGGGGTCGAATATTAGTAGCTAAATCTCTGCTTCTCTCTAAAGTTTGGTATGTAGCATATATCTTACCGCCTAATCGAAAGCAACTAAAGAAAATTAATGACATAATGATGGAATGGATAAAAAATAAATCCAAGTTGCTCCCCAGGTATTCCATATACCAACAAAGTTATGATCACAATGGTTTAGGTGCTCCTGTCCTTCAGGACATGTTGGATGCGAGAATGTGTATGATATGGATCAAACTGCTTACGAGCCAAACTTCCTGAGCAAAAAATGAAAGGGTGAGAATTAGCAAAGTGCTATATAATAAACAGAAGAGAACGGTCATGGAAGCCTTGTCTGCTCCTACAATCAAATTAAAAGGTTGGCCTGATGAATGGAAGCCGTATTTAACGGCATGGAAAAGATTAAAAGGGGTGGTTTTATCGAATGCAGGAGAATGGCCCTGGAATCCTGATACTTTAGAAATTATTGGAAAAAAAGCTAATGAAATAACAGTGGCGAAAGCTACAGAGTTTCTAAGAAAGGCCCACATATCACAAACTCTGGTTCAAAACAATTTCTTTACTAATGAAGAAAGAAAAGAAAACTGGTCCTGGCAATTGGTAAAATGGGTTCCGAACAAAAAAAAGGATATTTTTTGGAGGATGATACATAATGCTCTCCCCCTGGGGACAAGGCTGATTCACATAGCAGTAGACGCATCAATAGATTGCCCATGGTGCCCAAACAAATCTCAAAATATGGAACACTTCGCTCAAAACTGCCGAATAAGTAAGAAACTATGGGAACTAGCATATAAAACTTTTGAATTTACCAAAGATATGCCCCTCCCAAACTCGTTAGAGGAAATAGTTACAGCCCTCAACACAAGAGGGCGGCTTCCACATTCAGTGATAATCTGGCTTCACATTAATGTAATTTTTGAAATCTGGTGCTGTTTCACAAGTAAAAAGTGGGGGAACAATTCTCCTCCGGAACCTGCACTTCCCCTCATTTGGAAGGACAGAATTTCGAAGGAAATTCGAGTGGCTTCATCGTGTAAAAAAATAAGAGAGGAAGAGAAAGCGCTATTGAAACAAAACAGTATCGTAATAAATTAGACTAGAATAGGTTTGATAATATTGTACTATTTATTGTATGTTTTAATAAATCGCGTCATATGACGTCCCCAGATAATTGCTATCTCGGGGTTAAAAAAAAAAAAAAAAAAAAAAAAAAACACATGATAACAGTCGGAGGCGAATGAACAAAATTGAGATTTAACGAAAAATTGCTGCTAAGAATCAAATTATTATAAAATTACTTATTATTACCTATTTCACAGTAATATTAAGTAAT
>CAJVPM010000027.1:0-31626 GCA_910592325.1 Scutellospora calospora | reverse complement strand
TAGCATTTTACTTGTAGCTTAAATTAGCTTATTCTTAATAAAATGATAGGCAAGATCGCCTAAGTTAAAAAAAAAAAGAATTTGAGTTTTGAAAGAAGAAATTGAAGAGATAAGATTGCTTGCTATGAAAGTTGTTAGTGATAATTAGTAGAGAGATTAATGATATAATAGATTAGTTATAGAAAGAACTAGACTCAGAGTTTGTATTGAAGATTTAGAGAATGAATTAAGAGAAGTGAGAAGAAGAAGGAATTAAAATAATAATAGATTATTATTATTATTATTATCTTTGTAAATAATAAAATAAAATGAATAAAAAAAAATAATTCAATAGATATAAGAGGTTCTCATAAAAGTCATTCAAAATAAAATTTTAATCAATTAGTATTTACTGTTTTTTTAAGAACTTTTCAATCTATAGTCCTTAGTTTGTATACTCTAGGTATAATAATATTATGAATATAGTATAGTCTTTTCTATTTTTCTTTTTAACTAAAACAATTAGTGAAGACCAAGGACTTTTGGATGAAGAAATTAAGTCATTATTAAGCATTACTTGTAATTCATTTTGAATAAATTCATATTTAGCAGAAAATATTTAATAGGCTTTTTAGTGAATAGGTAGAGTATTTTTAATAATAATTTGGTGTTGATTAATAGAAGTTTTTTCTAAATCATGAAGACTTTTAGAGAATATAAAATCATATTCCTCTATAAATTTTTTTTTTTTTTAATTTTGACCTTGTGGTCAAGATAAAGTTTTGTTTTTATCTTTATTAATAATTATATAGTTAAGAGTTAACAGTGAACTACTTAGTTATATATTACATGCAAGAATTAAAACTCAGATAACTATAATATTAACTATATTAAAACTAGCTGCAACTACAGTAATCTATAACCTAAACCTACTAGAGTAGTCAAGACTCACCTAGATTAGATTGGATAGGATTGCATTAGTTGAATAGCCATATTTTACCTAGTAAGCTTCCTATCTAACTACTTTTCTAATTGCCAGACCTTGTAGTGGACACTAGTTATTATAATATAGTTGGTTAGCAAGCTTACAAATATAGCTATATATAGGTATAAGTTAGTATATTTGTGAATTTGTTGTTTTATTTTTTCTAGGTTTAGGAGTTTGAAGCTGTAGAATTTGAATATTGTTTGCTTTTTTCTATTAAGCGAATTGAGTACAGTATAGTTTCCAAATTAGTTCATGTATTTGTGAGTTGAGTTTGAGAAGTAGTTTAATTATAATTTGTGATACTATTTGTGAAATATTAACAAAGGGTTTGATGATATCAATTAGTAAGTATAGTATCAGTCCTTTGAGAGTAGAGAGTAGAAAGATAGAATTGTGGAGTTGAGAAAGTAATTGTAGTGAGTGGTAGTTTGTTATAAGGTTGTTAAGAGTGTTAAGTTCATGTTCTAAAATTTCTAAGTTGGATAAGTTTAGTAGCTGCGTGATTAATTGTTGAATAATTTGAGAGAAAAGAGTTGCATTGAAGCATGATATCTAGTGTAGTTTATAGTCTGCTTCATTACAAATAAAACATCTGTTAGCTATAGTATTAGTATAAAAGGTATAAAGATGAGTTGAAGTAAGAAGTTCATTGTGGAGAAGTTTAACTCTAAATGTTTTAAATTTGCTTAATGTGAAGTTAGTAAAATTGTATGATCTTTTGTTGTTGTTATTGATTTATAGCCATGTTGAGTTTCAGTTAATCTGGTCAGCAACTGAGTTTCAGAATTAGTTTCTATTTAGTAATAACTATGTTGCAATAATATATATATTGCATATATTTTTAACAAATCTGCATGTTGGTTGTTCTACTAGAAAGTTTTGCTATTTGATATAATAGTATGAATTGTAGATATTAGAGTAGTTAAGTATGAGGTATTGAAGATGTTCATAGTTTTGTACTAGTGAGTTAGCTTTGTTATTAAAAGTGTCATTTCTATATGCTTGAACTTTGTTAAGGTTAAGGATAAAGTTAAATAATTTAATAAGGTTTAGTAGTTTATGCCAAATAGGCTAGTTGTTGAAGGAGAGAATATATGATGGGTTGGTAGGTTTTTGGATTAGCTTTTGGTATTTGCTAATAACTAATTAGAAGTTAGTAAATATGTTAATTTTGCAGTTACGTAGTGCTATACTAATTGCTGATAGTATAGCTAAGAGTTCTGCTTTGTATAAGGTTGGCTAGTAGTTTATTTGTACTATGAAAAAATACTATATATAATTGAATCATTGTTTGTTTGTATCTAGCTAATATCTATAGAGCATTAGTTAGTCATTAAGTTGCACACTGAGCTATCTGTATAGAATGTAATTTTTGTACAGTTTGTGTTTGAGATAGCAATTTGATTTAGTTTCTGAGAGATAGTATTGTTTTAAAATATCTCAAATATTAGAGAGTAGTTATTAGTATAGAGAGTAGTACAGTCAACTCTAGATATAACGAACCTTTTTATAATAAACTCTGGAAATAACGAACTCAAAATTTTGAAATTTTAATAGTAGTTTAGTATAAAGAGAGCTATTCTCTTAAGAAAACAGTAATTAGCTATAATGAACTTTTTTTTTGACCAGACTCAAGAGTTCGGTATAAACAGAGTTGACTGTAGTAGAATATATATTGGATTTCTGTTAGCTATTATATAAACAAGATCTAAGTAGTTAGCATTTAGTTTTATTGTTGTTGGAGTACTACCTATAAGTTTTCTGCCTCAGAATTTAGTAGATAGAGTTGCAGATATGTTAAAAGTGCAGTAGTTTTGAATTTAGTCAGAGTTAAGGTTGCATCCTGTATATAGCCTGCATTCTATTAAGGTTTGAGAGTAGTATGTGGTAGTAAAGTAGTCAATATTATGTTGCTAGTGTGTTATTGAAATTGTGTTTGAGTCTTTGAGAAATTGTCTTGCTTTGCCTATTATGATAAAATTCTCTGTATTAGTAATTAACCATGGTTTATATTTTTAGTTAAAATATGCTATAGTGTAGCTAAAATAGTTGTTTAAGTTTAGAGTAGTTAGCTCATTAATAGATCTAGAGATTGGATCAATTATAGTGCTTTCAATGAATTTAAACTATTTAGATTTTTTGCCTGTTGGTAGAAATCCTATATATGGTAAAATGTATTCCTATTTGAGAAGAAATTTGTTGTCTATAGTTGTAAGCTAGTCTAAGTAGAATATTCTTTTAGTGTGGAGTTGTTTTTTGAAAGCTACATAGAGTTCATGTTTATTAAGTAGAGATTCAATAGGATAAGCATTATGAGAGATAGTATTTGACCAGGTTGTGTAAGTATTATGCATAATTTGAATACCAAAGTGGTTATGTAGTTGAATTATTTTGAAGTTAGTAATATGTTTATTAGGTCTATCAATTATTGGGTTAGAGTTTTGTAGAATATCAGTAGTTGACTATAGGTTATTTTGTAGTTGTTAGATATGTATTTTTGTAGATATTCCAAGAAAGTTAGAGTTGTTAATTCTGTTTAGAAATTTGGAGATGTAGTGTTGAAATTAAATGTCTCAGATATTTTTAATACCGTATATATTGTAATTAAGCATTATACTATTAGGAGTACTATATAGTAGGTTTGCTTTATATTTGGCTACTATTAGATAACTAGATAGTATTTGGTCATATTTCTTCTGAGAAAGAATCAGATTGTAGATACAATATTCTAGAGTTGGAATTATAACTGTATTAATATATATGCTACTTATATATTTGTTTTTGAGTATATTAATTAGGTTATTAGATTCATCTGTAATTAGATCTATTTGTTGTTTTTAGCTATAGTTTAGTGAGAACCAACAGCCAAGAAATTTAAATAGTATGTGTTTTGTATGAGGTATAATTGTTTGGTTGATGAAATTAATAGGTGTAGCCTTGGATGAATTTGTTATTAGTATAGATTTAAGAGGGTTGACTTTTATGTTTGCTATTTGAAAAAAGGATGAAGCTGTATTTATAATTTGCTCAAGTTTATTTTTAGTAGAAGCTATTCAAATTGTATCATCTATGTAGGCTAGTACAGAGGCAGATGTTTGTATATATTGAGTTTTTTTGAATTTGAAATTTTTTAATTAGGATTACTTAAACAAACCTTTTTTTTAGAAGAAAAATTTTGCTATTGTAGTAGATTGTACTTAGACACCTTATGGCAGCTAAGAGGTTTGCATAGTATAGCTTTTGTATAGTTAGGCTATTTGGTATATAAGAGGGTTGTAGTAGATTCTCTATAATAGTAGAGTTATGGTTTCTCCTTGGTTAATACTATTTCTAACCAGGTAAAATTCTGTTAAACCAAAGTTAGTTATTACTTTGTTGGATTTGTCTGAGAGCAAGTTTATTAATATATTTATTAGTTGAGTTAGAAATTACAGTTGTTGGAATACTTTTTTGAGTAAATCTGCATTAATAAAGTCATATGCTTTAATCATATCTTGTAATAGTAGCCAGAGTTCTTTTGAATTGCAATATGAATCTCAATGATATTGTTTAAAATATGAATTAGTATTGATATACTATTATTGCCTAGTAATGCTATATAATTAAATGAAGAGAGAATTTGTTTTGAAGTTAGTAGTTTGTTAGAATTTTTGTGTATAATTTTTTGATATGTTCTATAAGGCTGATAGGGTGAGTATTGTTTAAATTTCTATCAAAGGTTAGTTTTTTTGAAATAGGAAAGATGATACCCTTTTTTTATTGTTTTGGAATCTGTTGTAGTTCTAAACATCTGTTTAGTAAAATTATGATAGCTTGAAGGAATTTGTTGCCAGTATGTTTTAGCATTTCATAACTTATGCCAGATAGGCTGCAAGCTTTATTATTTGGTAGTTGTTGTAGAGTAGATAGAATTTCTTCTGATATAATTGTTTTGAGGATTTCTTTGTAATGTTGGGAGTTAACGTATGTATTAGTTTTATAGCACTCTTTTCATATGTTATTAAAGATTTGTTCATCTATAGGATAGTAGTTTGTCTAGTTGTCAAAGTGGTTTTTGATATGATTTTTGATTAATTTTGGGTTTATAATCAAATTATTCTCAGTTTTAATATTGTCAAAGCTAATATAGTTAGTATGCCAGTCTAGTATACTATTTATCATTTTTGTTGGTTGAGTTTGGAGAGCTTGGCATCTTTTTTTAGTAGCTGTAGTAATTTGTTATTAGATATGGGTATAGTTTTCAAGGTTATGTGCTTTGTAAAGTGTTTTCCATTCTTTTTGAATATTATTAATCTATATTGGTATTGTGTTTGGATTAGTAGGAGGATGTTCGATTTGTAAATCTTGTTGTTAATTGATTTTATTAATTTGTTGTGATATATTTGGTAAGATAGTTGAGTTGTTGTTGAGAGAAGATTTTACTTAGTGAATAATTCGACCTAATTGTTTAAGATTGTTATGTAAAGAGGTAGCTTTAGGTAAGTAAGTATTATAAAAGTTTTGTATTTTTTGTTTTTTGTTGGGTATATGTTCAAGAGCTATATTAATTAAGCTAATTTGGATTTTGTGCTAGTTTGTTTTAAGAGAGTCAGTAGTATTAGAGTCTAAGGGTACTTTGTTTTGTATTAGATTAGTGTTGACTTTGTTTATAAATTCTTCTTACTTTTCAGTATTCATTAGTTTGTAATTATAAATTCTTCTACTAGTTTTAGATGAGTGCCTTTGTTTTCCAAAGTTAGCAAAAAGAAATGTCTAATTAAAAATTAGTATTTTGTAGTCACTTTCAGTTGTAGTAGAAGCTTCTTCTAATTTAAATTTTGTAAGATATGGAATTAGTAGTTGATGATACCAGATATAATCAATTCTACTATTGGATTAGTTGTTTTGCTATGTAGATGAATAGTTGTTAGTATAGTTAGTGAGATCATACAGATTGTTAGATTGAAAGAAGTTAATTAGATATGATTTTGTATGTATTAGTTTTGTTTTAGAATTGTCGATATTGAAATCATCTAGTACTATAGGGTGTAGTTTTAGTTTTTGTACTTCCTGTATCTAGTGTATGACTTTTATTTGTATTTCATTTCTTCGAGCAATATTTTCAGAAGACAGATATACTGATATAATTCTGAATTTAAAGTCATTTTTAAAAAAGATATTAATACCAATAGCTCCTCTATTATGTTTTTAAATTTTGTGAATATATAGTTTAAGAAAATTTGATATCATTATCTTAGTACATTCCATTGAGATATCAGAGTTTGCTAAATGATATGTAAAGTTGTTAGTATTAAAAAATTTTGTTTTAGAGTTTTTAAGTTTTGTTTCTGTTAGGCTAATAATGTTATAATTGTTGTTTAAACAGAAATCTTTCTATGGTTATTTTTTTGTTGAGTTGTTAAATTTTCTAATATTATGGGTAATAATATTAAGATTTAGTGATAAGTTTGTTGTTGAGGTTTGTAATTTTAGTGACAAATTATAGTATATTAAGAGTTAGTATGATTCTATAAATAGATAGTTATTAAAAAGAAGTAGATTATTGGGAGTATATATATATGCTTCACCAAGTTTAGGGTTGAAGGAAAATATTGTCCTGTAGTTAAACTTGTGAGATTTTAGATAATCAAGAAAGGATTTAATAGTTTGGTTTTTGTATAGAGGGGGAAGGTTGTAGTATGTTAGGAATTTATTGTAACATAGTAGTAGTCCTTGTTGTTTTAGTTGTATTAGTAGTAGAACTATTGTGTAAAGGTCTTTTACAGAATTATGAGAAATTAATGGAATTGTAGAAGACAAGCTTACTGAAAAGAAGGAGTTTGTTTAGTTTCTAGAAATAGAAAGTCCACTATTTCTACTGGTTTGAAGTTGAAATTGAATTTTTCTTTTAGAATTTTTTTAGCTTCTGGTATAGCTGTTGTTTTGTAAAATTTAGTTATTGTTTTAAATGTTAGTGTTTTGTCAAGTATAGTATCATAGTATGTAATTATGTATGCTAAGAAGTGTGTATTAATTAGTTGTTTAGTTAAGAAATTGATAGCTTGTTTTTTGTTGAGGAGGTTAATTTTATGATTTTGTGTAATATGGTTATGATAAGCTATTAAATATTAGTAAAAATAGTAGTTTTGATATTTGGTATTTGTTTTAATATTGTTAGCTTTGCACAAATATTTCTCTGCTTGATCAGCTAACTTATTAAGAAGTTAGATATGTATTTTGGTTTTTCAAGTAGCTTTATGTTTTTTTTCAATATAAAAAGTAGAGGTATCCATAGTTAGAAGTTTCTACTATTCATTTTCGTTAAATAGATAAGCAACTTCTGAGTATTTCAGAACTGCTTTGTATAGTCAGTCAAAATCATATTATATAGTTTGTTATTTTTTCTCTTTTCCTTTGTTTTCAGTATCTGATTTGTCTGTTATAGTAATTGTTTTGAAGTATTTACAGATTTCGCTAGTACATGTAAGGATATAGTGATTTGAGAATCGAGTTGCTTCTATTTGGTATTCATGTTGAGAGTTAGGTTTTTTTATTTCATATTTTTCAGGTAAAAGTTTAGCTAGGTGAAGAATAATATGTTGTTTAATTTGGTATTTAAAGTAGGTAAAAGTTTTTTGTTTATCAATAGGGTTATTGAATTGTCGAGATTATACTGAAAAGATTTTTCAAACTATTTGCTGAGGTTGTCAACAGAGTTTTTTAGTGAAAGAATATTAAAGTTATTGAAGAAAAAAGTTTTGGAAAGATTGAATAGTATATTTATGTTAAATCTTAGGTCTGAAGAGATGGTAAAATATTCTTTTTTTTGGTCAAAACATTCAATTTTGGAGTTAATTTTAAACCTTTTTGGTCTGAGTTTAAAGTATTTATTAAATTTTTTGTAGTTAATAAATTAGAAGTTGTTGGTTAAGTAGAGATGAAGTTATGCTATGTTTAAACAAATTTGAAGACAGTTTTGGATTTTGTATAGGGGAATAGTAATAGGAGATGCAAAAATCTCTTCATAATTTATTTTAGTAAATAAAATAGTAGTAAATTTTAGTAATAGGTCCTTTAAAATTAATTTGATAAGGTCAAAGTGAATTGTTGCCTCTGGATTAATATCAGAATTTGCTTAGTAGATAAGTTCTGTTAGAAACTCAAATCTTTAGCTAGCTATAGTATGAATAAAATATTTGAATAATGTTTGTTCAGGGATAAAGTTGAAAAGGTTTTCTTTGAGAAAGTTGAAGAGTTGAAATGATAACTTAGTTTGGAGTTTGGTATTAGGTTTCATTTTCTCTGTAATTAGAAAGTTAGCAAGCCAGTCCTATACTGGGTTTGGTTTAGAATTGTTAGTTTTGGTATAGGGTTTTAGTAGATCTTTGAACAAAGTGTTTGCATAGATTGGAGTTTTGTTTTGTATAGGTTGAATTGATGTATTATTGGCATTATTCATTTTTGGAGTTTGTGTTTTGGGTAGGTCCATTTTTATACTGTTGGGTTTGTTAGTGAGGTTTGGTTTTTAGTTTGTTTGTCTTTTGCTAAAGAGAAAAATTCAATTTCTATATTTAATAAAATTTCTTTTGAAACTGTAGTAGTAGTATTTAGTTGAGGGATATTAGTGTTAGTTATTGGTGTGAGAAGAGTTAATGAAAGAGAAAGTAGATTTTGAAGTTGTTGCTGCTTTTAGAAGGTAGAAGTTAGATCTTTTCTAGTCGAAGAAAAATCATAGATTGCTGAGAATATAGAGCTAAGATTAGTAGAAGAAGAAGAGTTAGTAGTATTGTTAGGAAGACAGATATAATGATATACTTCATTTTTATAAAATATAGTATCATTAGCTAGTCTGTAGTTATTATTAGTAAGTTTGCATTTGATAATAAGCTAGCATTTTGAGCAGATGTATTAGCAGAGGATTAGTATAGGAGATAGTAAAATGCTTTCTGTAATTCTTTCCAAATTCTGAAAAAGACTTTAGTTTTTTTGTTATTTGAGTTTGCAGCAAGAGTAATGAAGCTAGGGATACTGAAGTTGTATTCAGTGTTATTTGCAGAAATGAAGCTAGTATAGTAAGTGCCACATAGGCATTAAGTAATAGCAGAAGTTTTGGAGGCAAGAAGAAAGTGCATAGCTTTAGTGTTGCTTCGAAGAGTTTTGATAAGGCAAGTAATTAGTTTGCTTTTAGGTAGGATTAGTATAATATTTTTTGAATCTTCTTTATAGAAGGTCACTTCAAAAGTATCAGAGCATTTCTATAAAAGTAGTTTAGATTAAGAGTATCTGGGACTTCACTTGTTAATGTAGACATATTGATAGTATCTAATTATTGATATATGTTATGATGTGATGAGGTTAGAAAGAGCTTCATAGGAAGGTATAATTTGTATTGTATAATAGTAGATGGCTTGTATAACTTGTATAACTTGTATAACTTGTATAACTTGTATAACTTAGGTTTGTGTAGCTGGTGTAGCTTGTAGCTAGTGTAGCACAAGTCAGGTATTGCTTAAGTAGTACAGAGTACAAATATATAGTATTAAGTTAAAAATAGATTGAGTTGTACTATATGCAGTACAAATTAAAAGTGAAACAAATATGTAAATAATTAATTTGTATTAAATTAATTATAGCTTAGAAAGGAAATAGTGAATTTAGTGTAATTATGAGGTTGACCAGTGATTTTTTGCCTGGTTGTCATATGACCCAATCCTGAATTTGAAGGGGAAAGAAAGAAAAAATGAAAAATTAGTTAAGTTTTAGAAAAAAGCTTTAAGGTGGTTTTTTGGTGCTAGTTTGCTGAGTTCTAGTCCGTTTTGGATAAAATTTATATCAAAATGGAGCTGGTAGTGTGCTGGACACAACTCTATTAATGAGCAAGAGCTGTTAGCTTAGTAAATTGTTGTGAAATTTTCAGAAGAGCTATTAAATAGTTATAGCAAAGTAATTTTATATATAGAGGTTTGAGAAGTATAAAACTAGACTATTCTAGAGCAAAATTTTGTGTAGAACAATTTTTCTTAGTAGCCTAGAGGTTGTTTACTTAATAAAATATTTAGTTATAGCAAAATGTTTTTGGAAAGTTTTGGTACAAGTGATCTACAGTAAGAGTTGCTTTTATTTCTTTCCCCTCTATAAATTTTTCTAATACAGGATTTTTAATATTTTTATTAGAGATTTCTAGAGAAAAATCCTCTTTTTTAATAAAACAATTTATAGTATCCTTTAACTCATTACAGGATAGACAACTTTTTAATTTCTTTTCATACCAACATTTTATAATTTTAGGATCCAAAGCTATTATTATTTTATAATCATAATCATTAATTATTGTATTTTTATATGATACTTGGTTATTATTAACTTCAAGTATAGAAGGTTCATCATTATTTTCTATTACTACAAATCCTTTAGAATTCTCAAATTCATTATCAGATTCATATTCATTATCATCATTATCATTAATAATATTATTAATAGGAGGATTATTTTCCTCAATATTATTATTAATATTGAAAGGCTTATTATTTTGGTATTTTGCTTTTTTCTAACAGATAATAGGTATGATATATATTATATTATCTCAAATAAATTCAAAATATCCTTTCCTTAGATTAATGATACCTTGTATTTTGTTTATTCAATCAACTCTAGCAATTAACATATACCCTTGAGTATCATTTATTTCAATATCTATAGGTATAGTAGAATTTAATAAAGATAGAAGAAGGTTACTAATTGTTTCAGATAACCTTCTTTTTCCTCTATTAATATTAGTAATATTAATATTTGATAGTTTTTTAATTTTTCAATTTAGTTTATTCAAAAAAGATTTTGACATTATATTTTTAATAGATCCAGTATCTAAAATTAAATATAAAAGTATATTATCAATAGTTGCATTACAATATATAATATTAACTATATTTTTTGATTTATTTATTTTAGAAATCAGTGAAGGTGCTGAGTCCAATTTGGTTCCAATATTTATATAAAAGTTATTGTTATTTGATATAGGAATATTATTATTATGAGAGTTATTTGATATAGAAATATTATTATGAGAGTTATTTGATATGGGGATATTATTATTATGAGAATTGTTATTATTATTAGAAATATTTGTTTGAGAATTAGAAGTACTACTGCCTTCATAGCATGCCTTTAGAAGTTTAAAGGTTGTGTTGCAGTTCGGATAATTCCTTGAATATTCTCAGTAGTAAGAGCAAAATATATTTGATTATTATTAGAAGTAAAGTTATTAATAGGATTATTATTATTATTTTGATTAAATTGAGAACAGTTATTATTATTTTGGTTATTAGTTCTATTGTTATTATTACTCTTTCTACTTTGAGAATTATATTGGTAACAATCCCTAGCATTATATCCATTACGATTACATATTTGACATCAAATAGATAGAGATAGAAAATTATTATTGTTTTGGTTTCAGTTATTTTGATTTTGGTAATTTCGATTATTGTTTCATGTATTATTATTGTTAGACCTGAAGAAGTTGTTAAACCTTAAAGAATTATTATAGTTAGAAAGAAAATTTTTCATTACTTCAGTTAATTCAGAAATTTTCTTTTTCATTATTAAAAGCTCAGAGTTATTAGAAGAAGAAGTAGAATTCAGATAACTTCAATTTAGAGAGTAAGATCCTAAAGGTACTCCTCGAGAGAAAGAAGCTTCAGCAGCTTTGGCTTTAATTAAAGCTTGAGCTATTGAAGTAGGACAAGAAATTTCAACATGTTCCCTTATTTCATTATGAAGTCCATTAATAAATTGACATATTTTATCCTCAGGTAGATAGCTTCCTTGTGGATCAACTTTCCTATATAAATGTTCAAGATCAGCATAATAGTCCTCTACAGTTTCACCTATTTGTTGAGTTCGAGATCGAAGATTAGACATCCATCAGGATTTTTGATGAGGTGAGCAAAATTGGTGTTTAAATTGATGAGTAAAAGATGAGTTAGGATGAGCATCATCCTCCCATGAAAGTATATTTGGGTGGATACTATTAAACCATGATTTAGCAGAACCTTTAAAATAAGAAGGAACTATCATTAATGCTCGAGTAGCATTAATATTGTTGGCTTCACATGCTATTTCAAAATTATCTAATCATAAAAGAGGATCCTGTTCACCTACATTAAATCTTTCAAGAAACAACTTTTTTGAAGATTCAACAAGAGCTTCTTTATGTATAAAGAGCTAGTCTGAATCGAGAATCCTAAATATATAATAAAATAAATTAGACGCATACTGTATACGTAATAAAAGTATAATAAAGTTTTAAGATATTCATTATTATTATTATTATCAGTTATAATTAGTTATAGTATTAGTAGATCATGTATATCATATTGATATGCAGACTTGAATCGAGGACTGACTCAAGGACCGAGTCCTGATCAAAGTTCCTATTTGTAGAGTCTGGACTGATAAGATCGGACTTTTAACAACCCTAACTATAAAGGAACTCTATGTAGAACCTCATATATCAAACTAATAAAATTTACTTGGCAATGTAAGCTACCTTAATAATAAAAAAAAAAGTTAGATCTGGTAATCTAGTATAATAAATAGGTTGTTGAACTACTATGTAATAAGTTTGGAGTTCAAATCCTACTATCAACAATTTGAATAATTTCTTAAACCTTGTAGCTAACTTACAGTAAACTCTGTCTATTTCTGAGAGTTGTAACTCTGTAAATCATATTATACTAATATTGTTTGAATATTAGAAGTATAACAGAATATTGGAGTTATATTATATGAATAAATCGAGATAAAATCTATAAGCAGAGGATCTATATAGTAAAAATTCTGAATTAGATGAAGTAGTACAGATTACAACAGTCATACTGTAATAATATTTCTATTATTATTATATTTTATTATCTAGTTATATTTATTATATTTTATATTTTATTATTTATTTATAGTTATTAATTATATAGTCTTATAGTAGTTAGTATATATTTTTGGTCCGGAACAGTAATAGCGGACCAAGGAGCGTTCAGTTCTTTTTGGACCTCTAATAAGAATTGTAGAGAAGGTTACTGGCTTCATGATGATATGTATTTTATTACAAATATTTATGTAAGTTATTGAGTAATCGCTATTTTTAGTTTTATAATACCAAGAGGTATATCGTATTACTTTCTAACTTGTGCAATGCATATGGTCGAGAAATCCAATGCAGACTATGCCATATGGCATACCATATAGTTCTAGCACATGTTTTACCTCATGGCATCTCTTGGAATCTTCTACAACACATGGTATCTTTCTAAAAATAGTGTTATGAAAAGATATATAAAGGGTTACTTTTTGCCCTTCTATATTCTTTCTTATTTTAGTTTATATTTGTTTCTGCTCTGTTTTGTCTTTTGAGTTTTTTTTCTTAATTAACTAGAGCTTCTATTAATTCAACTTTGATAACTTTTAGAAGTGATTTGAAGCTTTTAGGCCTTAGCTATTTTCAAAGCTACTTAATTTTTTTTTTAAAGCTTGAATATATTGTACTATATTATTAAAAGATTCTTTATACTTATTTTCTTTGTAAAATTCTTTTTTTCTATTCTCTATATAGAATTTATCTTGATTTTCTAACTTTTCATAAGTTTTATTTTCTGGTCTATTTTTTTTCTCTAAGATTTTCTTTTCACTTTTATAAAGGAAAGTTGGCTTTTCAGAGGATAGTTTATGTTTCTTAAAGCTTCTTGTATTTGGTTTATATATATTTAAATCTTTTTTCAATATAGTATACTTCATTTAATTCTGCTTTAAGTATTTCTCAGAAGAGCCTAATATTGTAATATTTAATAGCATATTTTTGTACTTGAACTATTTCTTGTTGACTTCTGAAAGATACTAGTGCATAGCTTTTGTTGTTCCTATTTGAATTTTTGAAAACATATACTATACTTGTATTAGTATATTTTAGTTGTTTGAATAGTAATACTTTATTTATATTTTGTAGTATTGTAAGATTATTTATAAAAACTATCAAGTTTTTATAAATTATAAGTCAAAGTATCAAGTAGACTAAGTTTTATATTGAAATTAAAAGGGTTTTTAACAAAAATAATTTAAGATATTTTTATAATAGAACAATATTAAATGGTTTTTAAAGATAAAAATGTTTTATTAAATGTTTTAATATATATTATATAGTAGATAAGATAATAAGATAGAACTTGTATAGAACTTGTTATTTTAGAAAGGCAAAAAGTAACCTTTTATATATCTTTTCATAACACTATTTTTAGAAAGATACTATGTGTTGTAGAAGATTTCAAGAGATGCTATGAGGTAGAATATATACTAGAACTATATGGTATGCCATATGGTATGGTCTGCATCAGATTTCCTAACCATATGCATTGCACAAGTTAAAAAGTAACACAATATACTTCTTGGCATTATAAAACTAAAAATAGTGATTACTCAATAACTTATATAATGATTTGTAATGAAACACATATTATCATGAAGCCAGTAATCTTCTCTACAATTCTTATTAGAGGTCCAAAAAGAACTAAACGCTCTTTAGTTCGCTATTACTGTTCTGAACTAAAAATATATACTAACTACTATAAAACTATATAATTAATAACTATAAATAAATAATAAAATATAAAATATAATAATAAATATAACTAAATAATAAAATATAATAATAATAGAAATATTATTATAATATATAATAGACTATCTGTTAATTCTATACTATATTACTATATTTGCAATCTGCTTATAAGTTATCTATTTAAATATTCTAATCATTAACTCTTTCTCTTATTCCAAACTAATATTACTATTATATATGACTGTTTAAGTCAGTTAACTTGCCTTTAGATCTATTTATTATATAACTTAGATTTTCTTAAAATATATATTATTCAATATATTATAAATATATAGCTTTAGTTAGTATTCTAATAAATCTGAACTTACTCTTTTCGATAATTACTCGTACTAAAAATTCCTAACTTATTTTTTTAAAAAATATACAACAAACTTTGTAGAGACATAAGAGTAACAAAGCAGAGAAGCATAAGATAGCATATGTTATTTAGAGATAGTTCTCATATGCTATCTGCTAACAGGTTCAGAGTTTATCACTCATTGCAATATCAAAGCGGTACTTGTTATTTAAAAATAGTTCTCATACATTACTTGCCAACAAACTCAGAGTTTATCACTCACCTACTAAGGATAAGTACTAGCTATACTCTAGGTGAATACAAGTGGATAGTAGATTTTGAAAGATATATATTCTCTTTAAAAATTTTTTTAGTACTATTATCATTTTTCTATAGGTCTTTTAGATTTTTTCTTATTGAAAATTAAAAAAGTGAGAGATTTAGTGAACTCCTGACAAAGGATTTGCAAGTTTGTATCACTTTTTTTTTATTATTAAGGCTATTTCCTTAGCTGATTAGATTTTATTAGTTTGTTATTATGGTACTATTATTTAAATAGTTTCCTAAGGTTTTACAGTTATATGATAAGTATACAATAAGCTACACGTATAACTTTAGTCATTATCTAATTTAAGTAGTTCGCTATACAGATGATTGACTATCTGTTGGTTCTACACTATGCTGCTATACCTGCAACCTGCTTATGAGTTATCTATTTAAACACTCTGATCATTAACTCTTCCTCTCATCCCAAACTAATGTTACCACTATAACTAACCGTTTAAGCTAGCTAGTTCACTTATAGATCTATTCTCTGCATAGCTTAGGTTCTCTTGGAATATGTATACTCAATGTATTATGAGCTACAGAGCTCTAGTTAACCTCAGAAGTAAATCTACTAGAGTGGTCTGTACCTATTTTACAGATTCACCTAGCTTAGACCCTTGTAGATATTCATACAACCCAGTTCTTACTGTAGCTCTCTACTAGTTTTATGTGTCTATCTTCTTAGATATTTCATAAAGCAGATTCTTCTAATCTAGTTAGCTACCAAGCTAGGTTGGTATTACTGATCCTCTCTGTGGAATAAATTTATGCGTACCTAACTTAATCTGCATCTTTTGATGATAGTTTTTTTTCTGGATCAAGTATTAGATAGTGTGACTATCAAAAGCTATATTACTTTACTAACTTAGGATTTCTACTATGCAGATCCCTACTTGTAGATCCTTTCAAGTTTTATTTGTATAACATTACACACTTCGTCATACTTCTAATATCTAAATAATATTAGTGCAATATGATTTATAAAGTTACAATCTCTAGAAATGAATAGGGTTTACTGTAAGTTGGATACAAAGGTCTGGGTAATTATTCAAATTCGTTGACAGTAGGATTTGAATCTCAGATCTCTTGCATAGTAGTCTGGTAACCTAACCACTATACTAAGATTACCAGACCTTGCAAGTTTGTATCACTTCCTAATTTAGCAAGTTATCTGTTGATATGCAACTTAGACAAGACAACAAACATATACATCACCATCATGTAGATGATCTAATTAGGATTTAACTTCTGAATGAGTCTAATATCAGAGATATGTATTCTTGTTTTTGCATAGCATAATATTTTTATTTTGTCATATTCTTTTTTTCTTTATGTTAATTAGAGTATTTGTTTTCTTTTTCTTTTCTTATTTGTTTACTTGTAAAAGTTTTTTAATCTGGTAGCAGATTTTTCTCTTATAAGCTTAGTTCATATAATTAGCTATATTTTATTATATGCAACAATTTTTATTTTTAACTTGAACTTGGTATTAATAGTTTGTAATTTAGTTTCAATTAGATTAGAAGCAACCTAGGACCTTAACAAGATGTAAAAGAACCTATTGTTGATCTGAAAGAACTACTCTACTTAGATAAGACACCTTTTAGAGAGATAAATACTTTTTGCAGTAGATCGCACCTGAGTGGTATAAGGCAAGCTGAGTAAATTTGAGGTTACAAAAGTAAGATATATTAGTAGTTTAGAGCGTTAGCTTTTTTTTCTTATTTTTGTATTATAGTTTTTTATAAAATCTTCCACTAATAAACCAAGGATAAGGTTACCTAAGTTAAAAAAAAAATAAATAAAAATATAAATCTGAACTGAACTAAACTTTAGATTAAATTCAAGTTTAGCTAAAATCAAAATAAACTTAAATTTGAATATTTTTTTATAAGCTATTCAGTTTAAGTTCAGTATTGAACTTTTATAATTAATTTAAATTCAGTTTAAATTCAGTTTATAAGATTATAAACAAGTTCTAGTTTAGTAGATTATTTATATTTAATTATAATCAATTCTTTAAACTAAATCTAGTTAAACTTAATAAACTTTATATAAACTGAAAACTAAACTTTAAAATATTTAAATTAAAAATATAATACTATAAATTTTTATAAACTAAATATTTTACATATAGTTCTGAAAGGTTTAGTTTAAACAGTTTCAACTATATTATTAATTATATATCTATTTAAATTTTATTTAAATTCTAATCTTTTTTTAATAGTCTTTATATCTATAATTAAAAGTATTTCTTGAGAGACTTCACTTAGAGGTGAATGTTTTCTATAAATTTCTATACTATAAAATATCTATACTAAAATAATGCAAATATAAGAAATAATACTAAAATACTAATAAATATAACTAATAAAAATATAATGTAAATTATGCTAAAATCTATCTTATAACAGTATTATAATTTTTAACTATGAAAGTAATTTTAATAATGTACTATTAATGTTAGCAAGTAGAAAAGATGAATTTGAACAGATTAAATTACTAAAAGAAGAAACAGTAATAAAAAATTAAAAATTAATAAAACCTATTTCTAAAGTACAAACTAAAGTTATGAAAAAAGTTAAAAATCAAGAAAGAAATATTTCAAAGATCTAGAAGAGTAATACTAAAGATATTGATAACTCTAGATAAAAAAAAATTATATCAATAAAGCTCAAAGCTCAGTATCAACTATAGATTAAGAAAATAAAGATTAATAAACTCTTTAAGCAGAATGTAAACTAGAAGAAATTTTTAAATAAAAAAAAGAAAACTTAGCTTTGCTTCAAATATTGCAGAATATTCTAAAACTGAAAATGATATAAGTCTTCAATTTAAAGAGTTTCCTAATATTGTAACTGATAATAATAAGATAACAATATGAGACTTATTAGATAGTCTTAAAAGAACTTAGGTTTTTAAAACTGTTTAGTTTTTGAAAAGAGTTAAATTTATAGAAATTATCAGAAACTTATCTGATAATACTAGAGCTTTAAAGAAACCTCTTGTAAAGAAAGAAAACTAAAAGAATTATAGTATTTATCTTTTATAGATCAGATCTAATTAGAGTAATACTAGGAGTTAATAATTATAAAATACTATATACAAGAAGTAGATATAGTAGAAGACTCTTAGAACTTCTTGCAGATATGAATGAAGTACTCTTATAGAAACAAATCAAAAAACAGAAGCAAAAACAATTCACATCTTTAAAAACTTAAATAATAATAAGATAAGTAGTATAATAGTTTATTTTAAAAAAAAAGAAAATAGAACAAATAGCTCTAATTTTTTAATACACTACTATAATAGTAAACTAAAATAGGTAGAATTAGACTGAGACTCTTCAGAACTGATAAATAATATAAGTTGTGAAGATTATAGTATAGTAAAAGGAATAAGTACTAAGAGCCTAGAAAAAAAAAAGAAAATAATATATGAGTAAGAAGCTAAATGCTCAAAATATATTCAAAAACTAACAAAGAGTAGTAAAGTTCAAAAGAAAAACTCTGTTTGGAAAAATAATAATACAGAAAATCTGAACTTAGATAAACAATTTTTAAGAATTTCTCAAGAGTTATCATTTGTATATATAATTTAATAGCTTTAAAATCTTAAAAAAATAATTATAGATATCAGAAAGATAATCCAAAATCACTCTTAACTTTTGTACTAGTTGAATTAAAGAAAGTTTTCAATGAGCAAGAAAAAAAACTTGCTCAATATAACAAGGCATTACAAAACAAAAACTAACTGAGTAAAAGTAGCAAAAGTTGTAATAAGAAAACTAATGCTAGTAAAGTTAGAAGATATTTAAGAATTACTATACATAATATTAATAGTCTAAAAAGAAATAGATATAAAATAGAGCTAATAATCAAAAGAATAGAAAGTAAGAAATATGATATAATAGAATTAGTAGAAGCTAATATTATGAACAAAGAAGATTATTATATAGTTAATCAAGAAAGTAACCTTAGTAGTTTCTAAGCTAGTACAGAAAAAGAGAAAAATAAAAGGTTAAGTATTAATGTAATAGTTAGTAATAAATAGACAAAGTATATAAAATAAGTCAGGAATAATAAATAATCTGAAATAACTCAAATGATTCAAATAACTAATAACTGGTCATGAATTATTTTAAAAGTTAAATGACTAATAAGATCATTTAAAAATTAATATAATCTAATTGATCGATTTTTAACAATATTGATATTATAGTATATATATGATAATGCTGAAAATTTATAAAACCTTAACATTAATTATTTTATATAAAATACGTAGCAACTTATTTTAAGTTTTAATAATAAGCATAAAATAGTTGCTATTAGAGATATGTGAAATCTGTGATTAATTAATTATTAAAATTAAAGTACTGATTTAATAACATAATATCTAATAATTTTATCTTGTAAAAACAAAAAACTTATAATTTTTAAAAAAGTGAGTTGCATTAAATTTTTTTTTCAAGAAATGTAAAATTTTTTTGAACTAACACTATTAATAAGTAAGATTTTGTTTTATTTTTACATCACTAAATGAAATATTATAATAATTTTATTAAATTTAACTATATTATTATTGATATAACTACTAACACTATATTTTGCAATTGAAACAAATTATATATTTTCTGTGATTTACTGTGATTTACTTGAATTATAGCAAATCACAAAATTCACATATTCCTGGTTGCTATTAAGTATATATTATTCTTAATATATTATTATATTTTTATAAAATCTTGCAAACTATTATTACTAAGATAATCTCTCTGATATAAAGCAGAAATTTTTTAAAAGACAACCAAAAACTAACTTGTTTCTGATTTTAGCTGATTATTTCTTTCTTCTACCCTAAAGGTGTTCTCAAGTAGCAAACATAAAGAATTAGCTATTAATCATAATAGTGCTCAACTATTATAGTAAATTTTAAATAGATCTTTGTCAATGATCAATAAAATGAATAATAGTGTAATTAATGTATGTTTATATATCTTCCTTAATATGATTAACTTTTGTGTTTATGTTCAAGTGTTGCAATAATTGAAATACTGATTTCAATTGATCATTATGCAAATACTTTCATTATTACTATTTTTTTATCATTACTATTAAAAAAAATTATTTTTACAAAAAATAAAAAACAATAAACCAAAAAAAAAAAACAAAAAAAACTATACAGCAATACTAATTTCTTTTTTGCTCTTTTTGAACTTCATAACTTTCATATATTGCTACAAAAAAATTATCTGACTAACTTTTTCAAAATCTGTTAACTGCAAACAAATCAAATATTAAATACAAAGAAATAATAAATATAACTCTTTAATATATAATTTGTATTAATATTAATATAATATTTTAGATCTTAATAATACAGTACACAGTTATGATTTTGAAGATCTATAATTTTAAAAGAGTAAAGTTAAGGTCTAGTGATCTAGTATAGTAGATAAGTTGTTAGATCATCATACAAGAGGTCTAGGGTTTAAATTCTACTGTCAACAGAATTAAATAATTATCTAAATATCTGTATTCAACTTATAGTAAACTCTATTTATTTTTAAGATTGTAATTCTGTAAATCATATTATACTAATGTTGTTCAAACATTAGAAGTGTAACAGAATGTTGAAGTTGTATTATATAAATAAATCAAGATAGGATCTATAAGCAGAAGATCTGTATAATAAAAATCCTGAATTAGATGAAGTAGTACAGATTTCAACAGTCATACTAGTTAACACTTGATCTAGCAAAGATTTTTGAATATAAAAATACAGATTGAGTAGATGCAAGTAAGTCTATAACATTAGATATTATAGTACTATCAATTTGACTTAGCAGCTAATTAGATAAGAAGGATCTACTTCATAAAACATTCAGAAGAATACAGAAGTCTAAACTAGTAAAGAGCTATAGCTAGAACTAGGTTTATACAAATATTGAATAAGGATATATAAAAACTAGATTGAGATATAGTATAGTATAGTTGGATATCATAACATCTATCTGTTAAATACTGGTTGAATGAATTTATACTAGTATAATATTATGATCTATCAGTATAATAATATTCCTAATATGATACTAATTTTAAACAGATATTTGGCTTGAATAGGATACTTTTTAGTAACAAATTAGATTTAAAAAAATTGATAGAGCTATCAGCATATTGATAGAGCTATTAGCATACTGATATAACTATCATTTAAATATCAGTTTATTATAATATTTATATAATAGCTATATTAGTATACTGATAGCTCTATTAATTTTTTTAAATCTGATTTGTTACTAAAAGGTATCCTATTCGAGCCAAATATCTGTTTAAAATCAGACTCAAATCAGAATATTGATATACTGATAGGTTACTAGTATAAATTTATTCGACTAGTAAGAGAGCATTGAAGTAAGACTTATCTGAATAAGACTTGAGCTCATAATAGTAAAGTTTGCAACTAATGTTAGCTTAGATACTTTTCAAAATAGAGTAGCATAGGGTTATAGTTAACTATAAGAGTAATATTTGTAGTAAGTAAGATAGAACTAGAGAGTTTAAATAGAGAATCTTCTAAGAGATTTTAGATATAGCAGCTATTGTAGAATCTTTGAGCAAACTACTTAAAATAGACAATCTAAAATTGTATATATAGCTAGTTATACTCTTACAATATGTATCACTTCTGAAATTTATAAAATTAATAAAGTTAAACCAATAGCATTTGTATAAAGTAAAAAAAAAAAAAAAAAAAAAAAAAAAAAGAATAAAGTTTGAACAATTATTTTTTATAATCTATTAATAAAAAATTTTAATATCTATCTCTTGTTAATTAGGATAAATACTTTAAATTGACTAAACGAACTTCTATTAATTAAATTTTTCTATATGATTTTCTATGATATTAAACTTTTGTAGTCTTATATTATTCATTAGAATAGTAACAGTAAATATATCTTTTCTAACTGATTAACTAAAGTACTTGAGAACTCTAAATTACTACAATAAGATAATAATTTTAAAGGTAGAAACTGAAACTCAAACCTTTCTAAACTTTTTAGGTTTAGGTTATAGTATTAGCTAGTATCGGATTAGAAATTTTTTACCAAAATCCCAAATCCTAAATCCTAAACTAAAACCCTAATCCCAAACTAATGCTAAAATCCTAAACTAATGCCAAAATCCCAAACTAATGCCAAAATCCTAAACTCTAAATCTTAAACTAAAACCCAAATCCTAAACTAATGCTAAAATCCCAAACCAATGCCAAAACCCTAAACCAAGATAGTTTTACAAAAACCTAAACTAATGCTGAAATTCCAAACTTATATTGAAATCTCAAACTAATACCAAACTCCTAAACTAAGATAGTTTTACTGAAACCCAAACTAATGTCAAAATCCCAAACTAATGCAAAAATTCTAACTTGTGCAAAATCTCAAACTAATACTAAAACTTTAAATAAAATAGTTTTCTAAAAATTTAAATTTGCTTGCAAAATGGTTTAAGGAATAATTTGTTGCATTATAATTCTGAATGCCTAATATAGATATACATAAGATCATATAATAAAATGATTAGTCAAATAGCAGTTGAATTAAATTTTTGTTTCGTGATTTGGAATTTTGACATTTGCTTGCAAATTTTTAATCAACTTTTATAATATAAGCCTATATGACATGATTTATAGTCAAACTACTTGCAAAAAAGCTTCTAACTAATACCACTTTTAGCTACTTTTAATAGCACTTTGTCTTTATATTCCTATTAGTTTAGCAAATTAACTTCTGTAAAAGTCTTGTACATACATCGCTTAGTCAAATTATAAGCTGTTACCAGATATGCCATAGAGTTGAAAATTAATCGAAAAGAACTGACAAATTCTAAATAGTGCATTTTATGACTTAATTAAGTTGTACATCAGAAAAAATGTATGCATATAGGCGAAAATTTTTGATAGAAATTTAGTAATTATTAAGAAAATTATCAATTAACATATTATTTCGATCACAGAATTATAATAATATTATTAAAAGACAAAAAATAGTTCATAAGCATAATAAAACAATTAACTAATTAATATATAATTAAAATCAGTAAAAAACTTAATATGTACGATAGTTTCATAAAGGTTTTATAAACAATTTATAAATAACTAAGAAAAGCAATTATTATACTTTTATATTCCACAGCTCCTATTATTCACCCATAATCATTTCTGATACTATTTTTATGATGATGTAATGCTGTGAAAATATTAAAAATTTTCCACAGAGTATTACATCATCATAAAAATTTTAATCAAAAATGTTACGGGTATTGGAACTGTGAAATATAAATATATTTCATAGTATACTATGAATATCATTAATTTATCATGGCGTAGCTATAATAATTCATGATATTCACAACAGCCGTGAAATATCTATTACATATTTTATTCCTGGCAATTACATAATATTACTTAAGTGATCTTAAATAATTGAACTAAATTTTATGAATTCTTATAATATAATTTTTAATAATCTCCAAATCAAAAAAATCTTTTCCTATAGATTGGTTAAATTTTTACAAGCAAATTTACCTACAAAAGTCTACAGTTTAAGGGATATTATGCAAATTTTGTACTCATATATTAGAAATTATGTAATTTCAATGATCAATTTTCAATATAAAGTCTACAGGCTAAATATAAATGTACATAATTAGGTTAATTTCAATATGCATATACGATATAGCCCAAATTATATACTTATTCTCTGATTTTTATTTATACTTCTTTCTATACACAGATCAGGCTAATTCAGAATTTCTTTTTGATTATACTGATACATCTTTTTAAGCATTATTTTAATATCATTACAATGAAAACTATTCGAATTGCTAACTAAAAATATTAGTTTTACTACAAAGTAGTTATAAAAATATAATTATATAATTTATTTAAAAATTTTAAATTTAAATTATTAAATTTGTACTAAAAAAATATAAATTTTAACTACTTATAAAAATTAAAATAAAAAAAGGGTTATGTTGCTAATTCAAACTTAGAGAATATTATACAATTATAACATTTCTAAAATAAAATTAATTATTTTGGATCTGGTTCACAGACAAGAAGTGGGGGAACAGTACGATACCAGAAACGGCTATGCAGTATTTATAGAAAATCAGGATTGCTAAAGAAATAGAAATGGCTCTGACTAGTCATTTTCTCAAGAAAAAAGAAAAAGACTTTTTAAAAGTTATAGATAATGTAAATAGTACAGACAGATAAATATATATTATAATACTATATATATGAACTAGTTTAATAAATCACGTTATTTGATATCCCCAGATAATTGCTATCTTGAGGTTTATAAAAAAAAAAAAAAATTGATCATTTTAAATATTGTAGTAGAATAGGAATGATTTAACAACAAGGACCTAAATAAACGATTAAATATTAAAACTTAGAAAATAAGCAGACATGCTATCTGATTAAAAATAAAATCAATAAATATATCTTTGTTTTGAAAATGATCTTATAGAATATAGTAATTACTATATTCTGTAAGATCATTTTTAAAGCAAAATTATATATATCTTACTTTCAAGATATATTAGTAAATTAGCTACAGCTTCATGTTCATCTTCTTGCAACAAATATTTGTACAATCCATCTCTTATCTTCCTGTAAGAGAGTAAAAATTAATAATAATACTAGTGAATATTATATGCAGATATTTACAAACATACTTCTGATAATCAAACTTCCATTATGTATATATTCTTTATTTATCTAGGGTACGACTAGAACATATAAAAAAATATAGTATTCTAGGTTATCCCTTATACCATTCAGTAATTGTGTGCTAATTTGCTTGTACGCAGATATCTAATAATCTTATTCAACTGTTATTAAAGTCATATGCATTTTATGCGTAATTATTTCATATTAAATCTCATTAGTATTTTATACTTTTCACATAAAATAGTCATATGGCTTCTGAAGATACATAGAAGACTATTTATTACCAAAAATAATATTAGTAAAAAGTCTACAAATAGATAATTCGATTTGTTTATGAAGCTGTATACCTTACATTATCATTAATATATGATCTACTGAAAAAAGTATATTTATATAAAAATTCGCAGACAAACTTGCCTATGTACAAGATAGTGTAAGAGATAAAAAAATATAAATTAAGCATTAATTATACTTGCCTTTTATAAAAAATTCTATTTTTTTGAATTCAGTATAGTTTTTGGCCTAAATCGTAACTTATCGTTATGTTCAATTTAATAACTCAATCATATGAAACTATACAATTTAAATTATTTTTAAATAAAAAATAAATTATATTAATAAAAATGCAGAAAGTATTAGTATAATTTAAATTATGTACATACCAATGCTTCTAATATAAGAATAGTTGATTTATGTTAATTAGAAATATAAACTGATAATGTAATAAAATAAATTTTGCGTTGAAAATTTTTAATATTTGAGATTAGTATTGAAGCCGATTTATTATATACTGATTATAATGGAAATATATGCGAAAAAAAAAACATATTAGAAAAAAACATGTACAAAAACAGTATGTACAAGAAAAAAAAGATAATAGAAAATTTGATATTCATATCAATAAAACTTTCTAAAGTGCATCTAATTTTTTCGTTTAACTAATCTAAGATATAAATGGCTAAGGTGTCTAAATTTGCAGAATTACTATATAAACTTCGTTATAAGTTTTAAAAATCTAGTTCTAGTTCAAAAACATCTCTCCTAATTCGGCTGGATCATAATCTTCTTCTTGATTAAATTCTTCTAACCAGTCGCTTGATCCTGCATCATCATCAACTATATCTGCATCAATTTGTTTGCTTTCTTCTGGTAGAAATGTCAAATTTGACAAATCTAATGCATCCTCTAACTCAAAAAACTCTTCCGAAATAATATCATAATCATTATCGATGCTAGACTGATTAATATTAACATTCATTATAGCTTGCTCAAGAGCAATATCATTAATTTCTTCATAAAGATCTGTGTTATATAATATCTTTTTAATGTCTTCAGCAGATTTGTCTATACCATAATGTGGCAGCTCAGATTTACTATTAGCAATATAATATGAACGGATTTGAGCAATTGCATCTAAATTTTTGACTGAGAGACTTATACGTCTTTTTCCATAAATCCAACCACAAGTTGACCAAACACATTCACAATTGGCTGCATGTGGTGAAACAGAAAACAATTTGATAGCTAATAACTGGAGATATGGCAAATTTGGTTCACAAGTTTCCCACCATATTTGGGGACTATCAACATTAGATATATAAGTTGCATTATAAGGTGATTTTCGAACATGATAATCACGTAACTGTGCGATAAGAATCTGACCTGCGGTTCGTTTGTTGTGTTTGTTTCATTTTAATACTTTAATGATATGGCCAGTTTTCATCATTTGTTGCCATACTGCAGCTGCTGTAATGCTAATTCGTAAAAATTGACCATCTGTAATACTAATACCTGTTTAATTTAATAATTATAACAATTTTAAATTTTAATATAAATATTTAAATTAGGATTTTGTAATGGCAATAAAACTGTATATAGTATCGCTACTCTGGATGGCCAATTAGCAAAATCTGGTGTAACATTAAATCGAAACAGTTACTAAAAAAATCAGTTGTAACTCGAAATATTGCCTATGAAACCACCTCTTAAATTTTAACAAAAAAAAAATTCTTCGTTAAATTTTAGGTAAGAAACTTCTTTTTCTTTGCCCTGTCCTGCCTTGGTTTGATTTTACGTTATACCTTATAAGTAGCGATATATCGCATATGTGAAAAAAGAATAAAATTCTTTAGATTATACTTTCCTCTATATCCCAGATGTAAATAATAGGCAAGCAAATACTCGTCAAAATCAAATTCTTTAAAACGAGAATTAAAAACCTTTATACAGTGATAACGAAACATTTTATGTTCAACTTCTGATATCATTTTAATAGCTGCTCCTAATTGAGCAAGTCCAAAAAAACAATCAGCAAGATTTGCATCTTGTTTTTCTAAAAAAATAATTGCATCTTTAACAGGTTTGATAATATTCATTAGATCGTAAACATCTTGAAAAAATCTTCGTTTTCGCAAAATTATGGCTTGAACTGCTTCATTAATTACGATATCAGGATTTTCAGTAATAACCTTTTAAAAATAATAATAGTTAACCATTTGTATACTAAATTATAAATAAGTTATAAATTATAAATTATAATATATAAAATATTAAATACTTCTTTTAAACATGATTCAAGCTGATAAACCGAATGAAGCATTTCATATACTGTAGTCCATCACGTATTAACATATGTCTTTAAACCTCCACCTTTAATATTTTTTTCTTTAATTTTAGATTCAAGTAAATTTTTTGGTAAATGACTCTTATTAAAATAAGATGTTATTACAGTTGACCAATTCATAATTCGGGTTGCAAAGGTATGCTTAAGCAAGTTTTTAGTAATAAGATTAAGACAATGTGCAATACACTGAATATTAAAAATATGTGGAAATTTTTGAACTATAATTCGTCATGCTACATTAACATTTGGCCCTGCATCAGTTACAATCGCAGAAAACTTATGATTTCCAATATCATTTAGGATAGTTTCAATTTGATCTGCAAGATACTGGCCCATGTGACTTTGATTAGAAAAATCAAGTATTTTCCAAAAAATATCACCATTATTAGTATGGATAATAAAATTCCATAATGCTTTTCCATCAGGGCTTGTCCAACCATCCAAAGCTAAAAATAATAACGATAATGATATTAATATAATAATTTAAGTTTTACTGCATATTTAAAAATTTTTACTTGCCCAGAGTTAAATTTTTTTCCTTTTCTAACATATTATAAATTTTTGTATAGACACGTAAAATTTCATTATCTAATAATGTACTAGCCAATGTTCTACGAGTAGGTGGACAATAGGCTGATCGCAACTGTTAAACAAATTCGATAAAAAAAGGATGTTCTACAAGTTGCCAAGAAAGTCCACAACAAACAAAAAGTTTAATAAGAGCAGTTTCTATACTTTCTTTTTGATTATTGCTTAATGCTAAACTTTCAAAATAGCTATCAAGACTTTGTTGATCTTCAGTTGCTTTCCTTTTACGAGTGGTTTGAATTAATTCTTTTTCACGTGTTTCTACCATATTTCGTATAGCTTCTTTAACATGTGGTTTAACTTTTTTACAATCAACTAAAATATGACGTTCTAAAGTAGAGGGTCTTCCTCTTTTCCAAAAAGTACCACATTCACAAGTAACTGAACGATGGCCTGAATCTATTTCTTCACCTTCTGTAAAAAAACTCCAAATTGGTGCACACGGCCTTCCGCCCAAATTTTTGTTATTTTGATCCAAGTTCTCTATATCACTATCCTGACTTGTCATATTGGTTTGACTTTTCAAAAGAATCTAAGAGTATAACAAAAATTTCGTTATTTATTTCAATTAAAGACTTATATAAACATTTAAAATTGAATAAAATACAACGTCTTACTAACTTGAACATGACCAAGATACACAAATTTGGTAACTAGCCATGACTAGTTTGAAGAACAAGTTTGAAATTAACAAAAAAGTATTATTACCATATTTTTATATATATAAAATCCATTATAATTAATATACTTACCACTCTATATAAACTGGCTTTGACAATCGTAATACCTGTAAAAATTAAAAATTTATCATTACCATTACCATTATTATAAATAATAAATATTATACGTATACTCAATTATGCTAAAAAAAAATTACCATATTCTTGATATTAATACATATGTGTCAACACATACCTGTAATAAACAGGTACAAATATCGACGAGAATTTTAACTCTAACAAAAATCGAGTTCAGTTTTAAAAATAGAACTTTCTAATGAAACAAGATCGACTTTAACATAGCTTACCTATATAAATCACGAGTATTATATTAAATTGGAGTTGCATTCTAATCAATTGATTATACTTAACAGTTAAGAAATACCTAATATTTAATAAATAGCGTCGCTTATCATAATATATTGATAATAAGGGACTCAAGTAGGCTGGTGAACTGGGTTAAAAGTTTTAGCAAACCGGGTTGATGTAGGTAGGTTAACCAGAACCCTAGTAGATGTGGGTAGGTTAACTAGAACCTTGATGGACGTGAGTAGGTCAACTCATAGAGATTGAGTCCGGTAATTGGTTTAATTTTTTAAGAGTAAGGTTTTGAGATTATTTAGTAGATTACTATAAATTTAAGTTACTGAGAAGAAAATTCAGGCCGCAAGTAATATTAATCGCGAGACCTTCATCAAAAAGGTTTTGTCCAGTTGAACTTTCTGACATTATGACTCCAAAGCCATAACACTGATGTAAATTTTTGACTTGTCAAAACTTCTAAAGCAATATAAGGTATGACTCCATTACATAATATCCAAAACATTTTCATCATACTTTTTAGATTACTAATGCCTCTATCGTCTGATCTTGCAAAACATTAACACTGTGGAAGTTAGCATGAACATATCCTACGTTATAAATCAATTGAAATATCTTTAAATAGTTCTGCCACTTAAAAACTTAAGAAGACTTTCATTATCAGCATGTTGAAGTACTATCAAATATTTATTTATTTCTGTTTTTTGAGTTAATCTATATATATAAAGATTATTCTATAATCTACATTTTATATTATTGTAAGACTTAATGAATTTATAAACGAATTAGTTCAATATGGTCCAATAAACTGTACAATAGTTAACATAACGATTTAACTTACTTTTTTCAAAAAGCCAAAAAAGTTTTCTTTTGAGCCAGATAAGGTTTTAAATGCAATGATACAAGATAGTTTATTCTTCGTATATAAAATTCAACCTGATTGTAGAAAATATAAAGTCAAGTCCCTTTTCACCAATTATTTTAATATCGACATTATCTAATTTACCCTCATGGGTTAATTAGTGACAGTGTCACTAAACGATCGGCACAAACGATAAGTACCTGCATACTTAATTTTTTCAGAAGTACTTATATTATTATTTTTGCCCTTATCGTTATATACTTTGAAATTATTATTACATCATTTTTGATCACGCTATTTTGACTTCTTAATTAAAATTATTACATTTTCATATTGCACAAACTATTTGAACATCTCAAGCCATATGATAATTAGTTCAGAATGTAGTAACAGTAACACTGAAAAATTCGACATATTAATATCAAATGCCATTCGACCTACCATTCGATCATGTGATCTTACAGACATGAATGTCCGTAAGATTACATGATCGAATAGTAGGTCGAATGGCAGTTGAATAATATGTCAAATTTTTTGTTTTTGACCAGTGATTTGACATACCAAATCGTTTAATAAAGTTCATAGAAAGACATCTCTCTGATTAGCTGACACAAATTAATTCAAACAGCTCAGTTATTTATACAGTTTATAATAACATTTAAGCTACTTTTTTTTTAAAATAAGATTATTTTTACAGGCAACTAGTTAATGATAAAAGAAAACTAATAATGCAGAATTAGACATTCTTTAACTGTTTAGTATCTTATTTCACTTAACTGTATAAATAATGACTGATTTGAGCCAGTCAATCAGAAGGATATCATTCTATAATTATAAAGCTGTAAAGTCGAAAAATATCTATTTTATTTGGTAGTACTTACAAACTGAAATATATAATTTAGAATTCTGGCATTAGGTTAAATTTTTTTTTATTAGTTTAGGATTTCGGTATCAGTTTAGGATTTTGGAATTTGTTTAGGTTTCGGGAAAATCAGTTTAATTTAGGGTTTAGTCACTAGTTTGGGATTTCGGGACTAGTTTAGGATTTCAGCGTTTGTTTAGGTTTCGGGAAAATCATGTTAGTTTAGGGTTTTGACATTAGTTTGGGATTTCAGTATTGGTTTAGGATTTCGGTATTGGTTTGGGATTTCGGTATTGGTTTGGGATTTCAGTATTGGTTTGGGATTTAGAATTGGTTTGGGATTTAGATATTGGTTTGGGATTTCGGAATCAGTTTAGGGTTTCGCAAGTTATAGCCTAAACCCGAAACCTTTTGGCTTGAGAAAATAAGTTTCGGTTCCCACCTCTAGTATTTTCTACATAAACAAGTTGCAACTTGTAGTTACTTAGGTACATGCATGTAGTGATGGTTTTGTTTTGCTAGTTCACATTGTTGTAGATTAAAACAAGCAATAAGAACTCATGCTTTGCTTGTATCTGCTTCGACAAAACCAATCCTATAACGGTCTGAGTAGTAGGAAAGAAAATGATCAATATTGTAAGAATCTGGAGTAGAACTAGTTAAAGTAGGTATGTTAGTAATATATTTTTAAAGA
>CAJVPM010000026.1:0-31696 GCA_910592325.1 Scutellospora calospora | reverse complement strand
GATGATTTAAATGATTTAGTACATGTAGTTGAGCAATCTACAATAGATGGATATAATCAGGCAGAAACAGTTTATGATGTAAATGGAAATAAAAAAGTTATTTTTTATAGGTGGTCCAAATTCCTAGGTCAATTTTTTACAGCAATACCGTCGATTCTCAAGCAACATCAGTTTATAATGTCTAGTGAAAAAGTTGGAAAAGTGGAAATCCGAATATCCTGTAATAGTATATCAAAAGAACTTAATATTGCACGAATTGAGTCAATCTCTTGCATTAAAAATTCTTTTCCAGAAGTGTTACCAGCACGTGGTATCAGTTTAGAGCGGCAATGGTACTTGTACGAAGAAATACGGCAGCATATTCAGGACACATCAAAACAAGATACATATTGTTTGAAACCAACCCAACCCAAGCCAAAAAAGAAAGCAAAAATCATTGAAACTGACAATTAATTTTTTTTTAAAAAAGGTTATTATAATTTCTATATTTAGCATCATCTTAGCATCGTTACTGATTATTTTTGAATTTTAACGGCAGAATCGCATATCAATTGGTGGCCCCAATAGTGTGTTTTATTTAATGAGTTAATCGGATCTGAATCAAATTATACTTTACTTTTAAATTTTGTATTTATTGGGTATAATAGAATGGATTTAAGAATTAGTTGTCTCCTTTTTTTTTTGCTTTAAATCAGCTGTATCATCATTTTTATGCTAATGTTAACGGGATCAAGTTTTTAGTGCGCTAAATGTAAAAAAACAGTACAGTCTCATTGAATAAAGGCTGTTATAACTTTTTATTTATAAGTAGCTTATTGTAATCATTTTTCATATTTTGTTTACTTTTATAATCAAAGAATTATAAATGTATATTTTTTATTTCTTTAAAAAATGGAATAAAAGAGTCAAGAGACGATATAAGTTATATCATACAATAACCTACTCTATTTAACAATAAACTATTATTAACCCTGAATCTACCATCAAAATACATCCTGCATAATTTTAGTTGCAGTTGAAAGCTAATTTGCGCATGCATAATTCCAAGTTATAACAATCCTCTTTATCTAATAACAATGTAGTGCCAGGTTAATGCAATATTAGCACTTTGAAACTACTAAAAAAATAAGGTCAATCCTAATTTAAGACCCGACGTAATAAGATCTAAGCATAAAAAAAGGCTTACTTGTACTGCTGAGTAGTCATAAAGACGTATAATAATTCAAAGCTTAGTGTTTTGACAAAATTTTGTGAAAGGACGGATCCGTTTTTTTAGTTATATAGCTGTGAAGTTTTCACCAACATTAGCTTGTTACAATAATAATGACGGAGGGTAAGTATTTTTAATACTGAGTCAATAGAAATCAAGCAAATTTATTAGATAAATTTGCTTGATTTCTACTGACTCAATTTTTTTTTGATTTCGTTTTTAATATAAAATACTGAGTCAGTAGAAATCAAGCAAATTTATTAGATAAATTTGTTTGATTTCTACTGACTCAATATTTTTTGATTACCGATCATCTGATGTAGACTGATTAGTACTAATTAGATCGGATATTGTTTACTATGTGTGATTACAAAAATTGGATTATCTCCAAATTAGGATTTTACCGATTTGCTTGATTTCTACTGACTCAACCCCATATTATCAATGCTTTATTCAAGTATGATTAATATATTATCTGAGGTATATTAATAGCTAATTAAAATAAACTTCTACTATACTAGCTATAAGACCCAACTCTTAAATAGAAATAGAATTTGGTAAGAATAGAATATATATTTATAGAAATTAAAAATAGTTAAAAAGATTTGTAATAAAATTACAAATCTTTTATGCAAGATAAATTTTGTAGCAATTTAATAAAAACAAATTTGGTAAGATATAATTTATGTAATAGTTACAATTTTATGCCAATTTGGTTAGAGAGATTATATAACAGAAATATAAAAATTTTTTGGTATAAAAATAAAACTTATAGGCATTTTTAAAGGCTATTTGAAACTTTAGAGAGCCTAATATTTGGAGTGCGGGTCAAAATCCCGACAAACAGAATCCCAACAGGTTATAATCTCAACAGAAAAATCCCGACCGATTGAAAATCCTGACAGTTAAAAATCCTGACAGTCCCAATAGTTAATTCCAAACTAATACACAGTCAGTGATGTAAATTGGGTTCGCTCAGTAGGCGCAGCATACATAGATCTAAATTTGTGCATATATCAGCACTCTCTATATATATAGCGTGCATATAAATTTTTCTTTTTGTATATATTTTTTTGCATTTGCGCGAATAAAAATTTTTTGAATTTATAACACTGTACACAGTAAAATATCAATAACTTTAATTTATTAAGGTGATTATTTCTTCATTTATTTATTAGCTTTCTTGTAAACTTGTTAATCTGGACTTAGAACTAATTAGTTTTCTATTTTTCAATTCTTTTAGCTAACATTTCTAGATTTATGCTTCTCCGGAATTTGTGATTTGAATTTGCTGTATAATCTTTTATGTTTTGCTTTTCTGGAATTGATTTGGCTTGGTTGTAACAATAAGAGGTTTTATTTTTCATTTTTTTCTACTTTTAATTCTTTAGACCAACTTCCTTTTTTTTTTGTAGGTCTATTCTTGCTGGAGTTGGTGATTTGGATTTGGCTGAATAATTTCTCGTGTTTGTACTTCTCCGGGATTGGTAATTTGTCTTGGTATAACGATAAGTAGTTTTCATTTTCTCATTTTTTTTCCACTTTCAATTATTTAAACTAATTTTCTTTTTTTTTGTAGATTTGTTCTCACTAGGGTTGGATTTGGCTGAATAATTTTTTGTGTTTGTACTTCTTTGAGATTTGTGATTTGTCTTGGTTGTAACGATAAGTAGTTTCTATTTTCTCATTTTTTTTTCTACTTTCAATTATTTAAACCAACTTCTTTTTTTTTGTAGGTTTGTTCTCGCCAGGTTGGATTTGGCTGAATAATTTTTTGTGTTTGTACTTCTTCGGAATTAGTGATTTGTCTTGGTTGTAACGATAAGTAGTTTTCATTTTCACATTTTTTTTCTACTTTCAATTATTTAAACCAACTTCCTTTTTTTTGTAGGTTTGTTCTTGCTGGGGTTGGTAATTTCTCCAGGATTGGTGATTTGTCTTGGTTGTTACGATAAGTAGTTTTCATTTTCTTGTTTTTTTTTCTACTTTCAATTATTTAAACTAACTTTCTTTTTTTTTGTAGGTTTGTTCTCGCTGAGGTTAGTAATTTGGATTTGGCTGAAAATTTATCGTGTTTGTACTTCTTCGGAATTGGTGATTTGTCTTGGTTATAATAATAAGTAGTTTTTATTTTCTTGTTTTTTTTTCCACTTTCAATTATTTAAACCAACTTCTTTTTTTTTGTAGGTTTGTTCTCGCTGAAGTTGGTAATTTGGATTTTGCTGAAAATTTCTCGTGTTTGTACTTCTTTAGAATTGATGATTTGTCTTAGTTGTAATGATAAGTAGTTTTTATTTTCTAATTTTTTTTCCATTTTAAACCAACTTCCTTTTTTTTGTAGGATTGTTCTTGCCAGAAGTTGGTGATTTGAATTTGGCTAAATAATTTCTCGTGTTTGTACTTCTCTGGGATTGGTGATTTGTCTTGGTATAATGATAAGTAGTTTTTATTTTCTCATTTTTTTTCTACTTTCAATTATTTAAACCAACTTCCTTTTTTTTGTAGGTTTGTTCTCGCCGGAATTGGTGATTTGGATTTGGCTGAATAATTTCTCATATTTGTACTTCTCTGGAATTGGTGATTTGTCTTAGTTGTAATGGAAGTAGTTTTCATTTTTATTTTTTTTTCTACTTTCAATTATTTAAACTACCTTCCTTTTTTTTGTAGGTTTGTTCTCACTGGAGTTGATGATTTGGATTTGGCTGAATAATTTCTCGTGTTTGTACTTCTCCGAAATAGGTAATTTGTCTTGGTTGTAATGTTAAGTAGTTCTCATTTTCTTATTTTTTTTCACTTTCAATTATTTAAATTAACTTCCTTTTTTTTGTAGGTTTGTTTTCGCCAGAGTTGGTGATTTGGATTTGGCTTAATAATACCTCATGTTTGTACTTCTCCAGAATTGGTGATTTGTCTTGGTTGTAATGATAAGTAGTTTCATTTCTTATTTTTTTTTCACTTTTAATTATTTAAACCAATTTTCTTTCTTTTGTAGGTTTGTTCTTCGCTGGGATTAGTGATAGACTTGGCTAAATAATTTTTTGTGTTCATGCTTCTCTGGAATTAGTGTTTTGGACTTGGTTATATAATTTTTTATGTTTATGCTTTGTTAGAATTGGTGATTTGGGCTTGGGTATAATTATAAGTATCCTTATTTTCTTATCATTTTTAATATTTTCGATTAACTTTCTTTTTGTAGGTTGTGCTTCACTAGTTTATTATTTCTTACTATGTTCAATTGTTTTCTTTTGTATGTAGCATATTGTGTTAACATCACCACTCAAAAAATTCATGAGCTAATAACTTTCAGGATCAATATAAAAATCACTTATATTGTAACTCAAAATTTAGGCTATAAAACTGTCTTTTGCGTATTAAAAAAAAATTTTTTTATAATATTTTAGTATGATAATATCTTCAAACCCAAATCTAATGATAATAAACTAATGTGAAATTTTTGCTATGGAATAATTTGAAATTTGATTGACTGTTCTAAAAAAATTAAACAACTAGTTAATAATTAAAAATTCTTATCACAGATGATCATGGACTAGTAAAATTTAAAAAATTCGATATGTTGAATTAGGGTATTTGGTCAACTATGTTTCGATATATTAATTTTATTATTGTTATTGTATAATATATTCAAAATCTATGATAATTGATTTTTATAAGATACTGCATATAGTTTTGTCTAGGAATGTTAAAAAGTCCGTTCTGTCTGGTCCTATTGTAGTCCTTAAAAAGACTGGTCCTTAGCCAGTTAGGACTACTAGTTCCATCTAACCATATCAGCTTTAATATAAAATATGCGTGATTTAGAGTTAACCAATCGGAGTATAGTAAAGTTATTAATCGCCTAACTAGTTTTAAATTATAGTATTTTTTTTTTGATTTTAACCTAGTGTATCTTAGGACCCCAGTGCAGGGCCAGTCCCGAACTAGTCCCTTTAGTCCTAGTTTAGACTGGTCCAAACTAGGCCTCCTGTGAACCATTTAACATAGAGATGTTAAGTTGTTTGAAAAGAACTAGTTCGGCACTGGTTTTAAACTAGGACTACAAAGAACTGGTCTGAACTAGTTAAAAATCACTTGATATAAATAGGTGTCATTTTTGACACATTAAATAAAAATAAATTAAGAAAAATATTTTTATTAGCAGTAATTTTACAGATATTTTATCACTAATCGGATGATTAATAGAACTCTGATTGGTGAATTTTAAATCGTAATGTAATAATTGACATTGTTAGTTCCTAACTAGTTCAAGACCAGGACGAACTAGGACTAGACTAGACTGTACATTTAACATCTCTAACTTAACATTCCTAGTTTTGTCAAACATAGTTGACCTAATACCCCAATGTTAAATAGCATGATTTGAATACCACTCAAACTTCCATTCGAACTGCTATTCAACAACATCATATGACTTCACAGACATGTATATTCGCAAAATCATGTGGTAGTGTTGAATAGCAGTTCGAATAGAAGTTTAAGTGGCATTCGAATCATGCCATTCAACATATTGAATTAGGGTGATTATTAAACTAATCAAATCAAACCATAAGTAGGGTTATATATACTAATTAGATATTTTTTATAAAGATCCAAATTTACTGCAGATAATAACAACTTTCAGTACAGTTTTTTTTTGAACTAATATAATAATTGCAAGTTTAATTTGTTGTAAATGACATTTTAACTGGTTTAGAATAGTGTAACAATGTTATTTTTTTGATTTATTTCGTTTACAAGTAGCCAATTCTTAAACAAAGTAAAGAAACTTTACTCAAAATGTAACAACAATAAATTCATTAAAATTAAAAAAACAACATTATCACTAAAAAGAGAGGAAAGAGAGCTACAAAAATAAAAAAAAAATTGATACAAAAATTTTATGTAGTTAACTTGAAAATCGTACTTTCGTCAATTATATTAAAAAAACATTACTTGTTTGATGAATAAAGAAAATAATTTATAAAAAGTGAAATACAGAAATTATTATATTATGCCTTTTTTGTAGCTTTCTTTTAGAGTTAGAGTTAGGATTTAAGGTTAGGGTTGTTAATAAAAAGGTATATGTGATTTATAAAAATTCTTACTAATCACATATGTTAACCAGCCTATATACTTTGCATTCACTTAATAAATGATTTAGAGCTTTTTGAATTAAAAGTTCTCTTTATTTAGCAACTTGCATATTGTTTATACATACATATAGATAATTTTACATACAGATAAATAAAAATAATTATATTTTTTTAAATTGTTCTTATTTTTTTGCTATTTGTTACTTTTTTATAACTAATAATATAAATTGTTCGATTTTGTAGGTTGATATTAAGAATTCAGAATTGTACTATGTTGTACTATAGTATCTTTGAGGTAGACCTTTACGAAATTACTTATAAAGAAAGGTTGTGAGCCATTCCATAGAGAAACTCCATTAATGTACGATTTTAACAATTATTAATAATAGTGTCTAGCCTTTTTTCTCTATTAATTATCCTCTTTTTTGATTTTGGGCATTGTGCACCATGGAGAATAGCTTCGATTTGATGCTCAACTTGTTGTTACTCCTTTTGGAATTCTCCAACAATGGTATAAACACTTACGTGGGGTTAACTAACCAAATTTTCCCAACATCAGTGCCAAGCTTCAACAACATTTGATATTCAAGGAACACTAATTTCTATAGAGTCATGCATAGACCACATTTGTAGTGGGAAAAGAAGTACTGCATGACTAATAGTACTATTATGCATTTGTCATCTTATTTTTCCATGAACATAATTGTCTTCAAACTATTGCACTATATCATTTGTTTCTAGAAGCATTTTTTCTTTAAAACATCAAATGCTGTAGAAATTTCATTTGATGGTAAAAATGCTAAAGCAAATAGTTGATGCAATATAATACTTAAATTCTCATCAGTGCCATACTGAGTTGAAAGCCCACACTCTTATATCTTTCTCTAGCTACTTTGTCCTAAGTGAAAGAAGCACCCTTTGTTGTGAACACCAGAAAACTTGTCATGCAACGCATTAATTGCAACAAGTTCAAAATCTGTAAGAATTACTGTAGGGTTTAAGGAGATATTACTCTCTTCTGCGAATTCAATTAAGTCTTGAAATAATGCTCTATATAAATCTTCGTATTTTTTTGTCATTAGCACATATACTAACAGAAGAACTCTTGAGTTATCTGCTATACCAATAGGAGCATGAATTGTATATAATTGGTAAAAAATAGCTAGGACAGTCTTAAAGGTACCATCCATTATCTAATATAATGCTCTAGATAAATATTGTATAATGGCTTTTGAGGTAAACAAGAGAATTCTATTTTCTCTGATTATAGAATCTCTTACTAAAAATTTTCTTTACTAAATATCAAACAAAACGAATCAGATATGTTAACATCATCGAGATTTTGAGGTTGCAGCAGCATGTCTGCTCACCTAATACATTTAATTCGTATATGTAAAGCATTTTGTGATAGCATGTAGGAATAGATTTCTCCTGGAATACTAACAATAGTATTTTGAATTACTTGAGCTAGTTGATCATTTGTTTCTTTAGCTTGTTCCTTTATAAGAGCAATATTTTTAGCTACTTCTGCACTACTCGCCTGTGGAGTATGACTATAACTACCAGTGAAGTTTTTAAGATAGTATAAATTATTTATATATTTTGTTATAGCTCGACCTTTACATTCGTGAGATTTTTTTTTTCACAGCACTAGTAATATGTATCCTCACGACACCGTTCCTTTACAAACAAATAACTATGAATATTAATCTTATCTATTTCTTTCTGAGAAGGTACAATTTTGCAAATTTTATCCATTATTTATGATAATTATATAATAGATATTTTATTAGAGATAATAATCGAATTTAAAGGTCGAATCTTGTTTTTTACAAAGAGAAAATTAGGATATTTTATACTTTACAGAAAGGTATAAGCAATTTAGATTAAATTCTTTTTAACACGAAAAAATATATCTTTTTCATATTCAATATATATATCTTGATTTGAATCGAATAATTTTGACACATTCGATTCGAATAATATAAAAATCAGTGATTCCATAATGAGATATTATTGATTTGTCATATATTAAAAAAAAATATCTCATGATCGAATGATCAAATTGAATAATTTTAGCATTATTCAATCTTCTTGATGAGAAGAATCGAATATCAAATGATAGATCATATGAGTAAAGATTATATAATCTATATCGATATTACATTTTTGGAACAATAATATATTAAAAATAAAAATCATCCCATTTTCGACCATTAAACATAGAGCCATTATTATTTTTATTAAAAATTTTTTTTTATTTTGCATAATATATATTATTTACAAAATTTCATATCTTATGCCCTAATAACAAATCTGTCTATCAATTATAAAATAATTAATATATGTATAAAACTTGATGTCACATTTGCAAAGTAAATCCTACAAAATAAAGAAAATTAGAAGAAAAAATAAAAATATGCTTTTTCAGATTCAAATCCTCATTTCTAGTGCCATTTCGTATTCCTAAGCAATGCACAAACCTACAAAAAAGGAAAAGTTAGTTGAAAGAACTAAAAAATGAAAAAAAATGACAAGTAAATTAATGTTACTTATCATTATGCAGCCAAGCCCAAAACATCATCCTCGATGAAACACGAACCTACAAAAGAAAAGAAAGTTAAAGAAAAATAAAAATAAAAGCTACTTATCGTTATAGTCACCAATTCTAGTGAAGCATAACACAAGAAATAAACGCAACAGCTAAGTTCAAATTACAAATTCTGGTGAAGCACAAACCTACAAAAGAAGGAGAAGTTAGTTAAAAGAATTAAAACTGGCAAAGCACAACACAAGAAATGAAACTACAGCCAATCCCAAATCACTAATCCCAAGAGAAGCACAAACGCAAGAAATCATTCAGTTCAAATCAATCTCAGTAAAGCACAAACCTACAAAAGAAGAGAAGAAATTAAAAACAGAAACAACAGCAAAAAAATAGAAGCTACTTACCATTACAGCAAAGCCAAATCACCAAGCCTAGCGAAGCACAACACAGGAAATGAAACTACAACTAAGTCTATTTCACAAATCCCAGAGAAGCACAAATACAAGAAATTATACAGTCCAAACAATCCCGATGAAACACAACCCTACAAAAGAAGGGAAGTAATTAAAAAGTGAAAAAAAAACCAGCAAGAAAATAGAAGCTACTTACCGTTACAGCAAAGCCAAATCACCAAGCCCAGCAAAGCACAACACAGGAAATGAAACTATAACCAAGTCTATATCACAAATCCCGAAGAAGCACAAATGCGAGAAATTATACAGTCCAAACAATCCTAGCGAAACACAACCCTACAAAAGACGAGAAGGAATTAAAAAGTGAAAAAAAAACCAGCAAGAAAATAGAAGCTACTTACCATTACAGCAAAGCCAAATCACCAATCCTAGTGAAGCATAACACAGAAAATGAAGCTACAACCAAGTCTATATCACAAATCCTGGACAAGCACAAATGCGAGAAATTATACAGTCCAAATCAATTCCGGTGAAGCATAACCCTACAAAAGAAGAGAAAGAATTAAAAAGTGAAAAAAAAACCAGCAAGAAATGAAAGCTACTTATCATTACAGTTAAGCCAAATTACCAATCTCAGCGAAGCACAATACAAGAATGAAGCTACAACCAAGTTCAAATTACCAATTCCAGAGAAGTACAAATGCAAGAATTCATACAGTTCAAATCAATTTCGGTGAATCACAAACCTACAGAAGAAGAGAAGAAATTAAAAGAGCAAAAAATGAAAGCTACTTACCAATCTTGGTGAAGCACAATACAAGAAATGAAGCTACAAACACAAGAAAATATCAATCTAAATCAATTCTGGCGAAGTACAAATGCAAGAAAACATCAATTCAAATCAATCTCAGCAAAGCATAAATCTACAAAAGGAGTGAAGGAATTTAAAAGCAGAAAAAAACTACAAGCTACTTATCATTACAGCAGAGCCAAATCACCAATCCTAGCGAAGTACAACACAAGAAATGAAGCTACGGCTAAGTCCAAATCAATCCCAGACCTGAACCTTCAAATGAAGTAAAAATATTAATAAAATATAAAAAAAAAACTATGAAGCTAAATAAAGTATAATATTACCTAACAGCTAACTACGTATAAAAAGTTATGTTGTTTACTGTAGTTAGAATAAAAAAATATTTGATACATAAAAAATTTTAAAAAATTAAAAAAAAAATTAGATTATTAAATTGTGTACAGGGTTGTCACATTGCGCAATGTCCAAAAAAAAATTGTGTACCAATAATTTAATTCAGAACAGAGACGATGATTTTCTGAATACTAAATTCTGCGTTATTTAAATCGATCCTCTCAATAAGAGGATCAATATAAATAACAGAATTTAGTATACCGAATTGAATATAGAATTATCACGTATCTGATTCAGAACTATCAGAAACATATCAGGATTTTTAGTTGTCAGGATTTTCAATTGTCGGGATTTTTTTGTCAGAATTATGACCTGTTAGGATTCTGTTTGTCGGAATTTTGACCCAAACCCTAATATTTGTGCTAGAAAGATAATTTAGAGCTTGTTATGACTAAAAAAAGCTAGCTAACAACTTTACTTAAGAGCACAAGAGATTTAGAAGCTAGTTTTAAAAAAAATTTAAATTTTACTACTTTTAGTTTTTGAATATAACTTTGCTTAAAAAAAAACAAAGGTTATAAAACTAGACTACTAGAGTATAAAATTGTGTGTAGAGTAAGTTTACTTAAGATTACTTACTTAGTTTACTTAATAAATTTTAAAGAAATTTGGTTTTATTAAAAAAATTTTTGGTAAAATTTAGTATAAAGGATTTACAAATTAAGTACACTCTCTAAAATAAAAATTTTAAATGAAAGAAAATACAAAAATATGCCTTGTAGATATAATCAAGATTATATAGCTTTGAAATATATAAAAATTAAATTAAATTATTAAAAGAAAATATTAAACTAATATACTATTTATAAATTATAAAAAGGTAAAGAAACAAGTAAATTTGAGGTAAGTAAAAGAAAAGAAAGTAAAGAAAATAATAATATAAGAAAAAAAAAAGAAATTAATAAAATAATTTAAAAATAGAGAAGTTCAAAGAAGTATTAGTAAAAAAGTTGAGAAAGAAGAATATTTTTTGTATGAAAAAATTAGAAAAGAATATGAAGACAAATATAAAGAAGATGAAATTATTGAAAAGAAAAATGAATAGAAAAATTAAAAAGAGAAAATAGAGAGTTAAGAGATGTAATTGAAGTAAAGTAGAAGTGGGAATTGAAGTATAATAAATTAAGAGAGGAAAAGAATAGGTTGAGAGCTTAAGTAGTTAATTTAGAAGAGGAGATTAGAAGAGGAAGGAGTAATAATAATAATAATAATAATAATAATAGTAAAGGTAGTAGTAATAAAGAAAGAATAGTAGGGTTTGAGTTTTTCAGAGAGAGAAAATATAAATAAAAATTAAATAAATATAAATATTAAATAATTAAATAAAATAATAAAATAAAATAGATAAATTAAGAATAAATAAATTTAGATTCTATGATTTCATAGTGAATAGGAGATAAAGACCTTTTATAAATTACAATATGTAGTAAAAACTTCAAATTCTAAAACTTTTCTGTTTTATGTATAAAGCAAAACAAACAAAAAACAAGATAGCATCTATTATATTTGAATAGGCTAAAGCTTACAAGAGATCTTTACTATTTATAATTTTATACTATTAATAATCATATATAGTTTCCAAAATTCAAATTAACAAATATACTAACAAATCACAATACTTGTTATTCACAGTTATAGCTACTACATATTTTGTTAACTAAGAAAAGAAAAATAAATTAATATTAAATAATTAAAGAGGATAATAAAATAAAATAAAATTATATTTGATAAAAATTAATTATGAAGAGGAATTTGAGTAAGAGAGATGAAAGAAGACAAGGGGAGAGTAAAGTCATTAAAGAGAAAATAAATATTTTAAGCAGAGAATATTTTGTCATTAAATTTTAAATTATAAAAGAAGAAAGAAGAGTATTGTTTTTAAAGAGGTTATAGTAGAGAGATCAATTTTAAAGATACAAATTATTGTTGTAGATATTGTAGTATATTTTAAATATCAAAAATATTAATTTATATTTTCTATTTCCAAAATAATATTAGATCCTTATATCTATATATTTAGTTTATGAAATACCTGTTTATCAGAATATTATTTATCCTATAAGGTTGCAGTAAGCTGCAAGCTTTTAGAGTTCTTATACCTACACATTTAGCTCATGAAATACTCATCTATTAGAGTATTATTCATCCTATAAGGTTGTAGTAAGTTGTGAACTATATCTAGAGATATTACTTCTGGAAATTCTTATCATCTAGACATTTTATATCTAAAAATCTAGAATCTGTTTCTAATACTGTAAAAATAAATTTAAAGTTTTTTATTAATATGTATGTAGTTGAACTTCTAAGCATTAATATTTAAAAGTACTTAATAGAATCTTTCTAACTTGATAAATTAAATTAAATTTCTTTATATTTTTAAGAGATAGCAATATAAAAACTACTAGTCATCTTTTACTCAGAATTGACAAACTATAAGTCTTTTTATGTATTTTTCTACTTACAAAGAGTAGAGATATTTCTTACTATCAGTTTACTTTTACTTAGAAGTAGCAAACTGTCTTGATATAATTAAATTAAAAATAGAATATTTAAAATAATATTCATAATATTCTGAGTCTATATCTATAATAGTATTGAGTATAAGTATTATCTAATATAATTTTTTTTTTTTTTTTTTTTTTTTTTTTTTTTAAAGCAAGATCTATCCTCTATCTCTTTATTATTATAATAAATTTGGTATACAAGTAAATACAAAATGCAGAAATCTATACTAAAGGGAGATAAAGATAAAAGCTAGTTTACTCTCAACCTAAACTATTGCTAAAAAGGTCATAAACCTCTAGTCTTTGATAATGTGTAAAAGTAATAATTGATCAAGTCAAATTTATTTTTGTAATCTTGTTGTGATTTTTGTTTGACTAATATTTTTTGTTTTTGTTAGTAGAATCAGATTTAAAGGAGGTAGTGCAAAAAAGGCTGATTCATATAAAGTTTTTCGGGATAGAACCCAAAATTCTTCATATATAGCTTTTATAATGTAGTGATATAGAAATGCTGTATATATTTTTTTGTATTTTTGTTCTACTGAAGCAGTTGTCTTACTTATGATAATTTCTATAGATATTTTCTGAGTACAATATAAGTATTTATATGTACTTATAAAAGTATATATTTCTTGTAATTTGACTTTGTTCTTTCTCATATACTCATAAAGTATATTCTTGAGAAATGTCTCAGGTCTAATATAATTTTGTATACATATAAGTATGTGAGCGAAATCTTCTTAATTTGAATGACAGTAAGAGCAGAGATAGTTTTTATATTTAGTTGGGTTCCGAATGTAGAGATTTAAATATACTAGAAGTTCTTCTGCTATGAGTTTTATTTTAAAATTTTTTAATATGGAGAGTGTTGGATTAGTATAGAGAGCCAGTGGTTTATCACTATATAATATATAGTTTAGTGTATCTGTTCAAAATATATCTGGTATATTTGTAACTAGATATGATATACATTGTTAGTTTATCTAATATAGATAGTTTGTAATTGTAGTAGTATATTTGAATATTGTTTTGAGTAAATAGGGGCTATGTATTGACAAAAGAAGTGGGATGAATCAATTGTGTAAAAAATTCTGTGGAGTAATATTTAGAGGAAATAGAAGATCTGGTTTATTATCTATTGATAGATCTTTATCTAATTGTATATCTATTGTGATGTCAACTGATATAGTTCTTAGCATAAAGAGTAGATAACCAAAATGTTGTTTGTCAAAATAAGCAAAGTTATATAGTAGAGTCTAGTTGCATTTGGTTATTAAATTTCTAAGTATGTTGCTACTTATAAGTAATGAAACGTGTATTTGTGATACTAAAGTAGATATTATAAAAATCAATAATATTAGTTGTATATTTGTATATAATAGCCATGAGGTATTATAGCATCCTAATATTGTTTTTAATTTGGAAAGGTAGCATTTGGCTACAATAGTATTATTCTCTATATTTTTCTCTGTTATGCATATAAGATGAATTTCTATGTGTTTCTTTAATATATTTATCTTTGTTAGAGAGTTCCATAATGAAGTTAGTGGATGGTCAAAAGTATTATGAGGTCATAAAAATATCTCAAATTCGGGTATATAGGTTGTTTGTTTCATTATATAATTTGTTTTTAGAGCCTTTAATATATCACTTAATCTTGCGTGAATTCTGTATTTACAATCTATTTGTATATTGTGAAGTATGCTTGCTGTTGTTGTGAAGTAGCATTTCTTGTTTTGAGAATTTAGACTTTTTAAGTAACATTTAGGACATGTTCTCAATATATTCTGTGGAGTTAATATATAGTGTTTAACTCTTAATTTTATGTTAGATATGTTGAAGATTTTTCTAATATTGCTATCTTTTGTGATAACTCAGCCCTTTTTAGTTAGAGTCTATGAGGTAATTGTGAAAGAGTTTGGGTAAATCATTTGTGTAGATAGATTTGCAGTTGAAGCTATAATTTCTTGTATTGTAGAGAACTATTTGAGTATTCTGCTATGTAGGATTTTCTTAATATTGTTATGTACTTCAGTTCAACTTAGTAGTTTAGTATTTTTATAGTTTAGAAGTTGTTCTATGCAGTTTATTTTCAAGTTGTTAAGCTTTTGTTTAAGGAAGGGACTATTCTTTTGTCCTACTAGAATTGAGTTAATTGGAGTACCTTTTAGTTTTTGTGAAACTGGCTAGTTGTTATAGTATTGAGATATTGTAAGATTTGAGAGGTAGATAGCTATAACTACTTGTGCTGTATATGTATTATTCTGGTAATGTGGAAATACTAGCAGTAGGCTTAAGATTAAGACATCTGTTTGTGCTGAAACCTGTAGGTGTTGTAGATGTATTTTAAGGTATAAAGGGTTGAAATTGTTATTGTTTAAGTTTTTTAATAGAGTAGTCGCAAGTATCAAAGTTTGGACTTGTGTTAAATTTTTTAGTGTATATATGTCTAGATTAAAGAGAAAGGAGTTAGAAACACTACGAGCTAGTTTTGCTTTATATTTGACAATATTAGTATAGATTCTTGTAATATTATTTAATTGATTTGTTAAGAGTGATGAGGAGTATAGCCTGTACTGAAGTTGTAGAAGCAATACATTATTTAAAATATATATAGCTTGTTTTTCTGTTATTTGAGCTATTTGTAATTTTTTTAAGTTAAGTATCATTTCATCTGAAATTTTTTTTGGAACTATATTGGGTTGTGTATTAAGAGAGAACTATGTCCCAAGATACTTGAATAGTATTTTTTGCTTTATCACTATTATTGTATCATTAGCGAAGCTAATAGATCTATCAGATATCTCTAAATTAGTGACCAGAATTGATTTAGTTGAATTGATATGAATGTTGTTAAGTTTGTAAAATGAGTTAGCAACTTTTAGAATATCTAATAGTGATTTTTTGTCAGGAGCGATCCAGAATAAATCATCTATATATGCTATTATAGAACTATAAATGATCTTATGTAGCTGCTGTGTTTTTAGGTGTTCTTGAAAGCCTAAGAATTTTTTATGTATTTGGGAGATTAAAGAGTCATAGTAAATCTTTCAAAGCAAGGAAGAGAAGGTCTCTCCTTAGTCTATTACATCCTCAACATAGTAATATTTTGTAAGGCCTAATGAGGTTATAACTCTATTATGTCTATTAGTTAAGAGTGATATTAAGAGTTGTATGAAGTCTTCTAGTATATGAATTCTCTCTAATACCTTATATAGTATTGGTAGATGCATAGAATTGAAGGCTTTCAATATGTCTTGTAGAAGTATTCAAATTTCTTTCTTTTCAGTAATAGAGTGTTCGATGATACTTGTTAATTGAGAAACAGGTTAGAGCATTAATTAGTGAGGGAAAGCTGCAAAGTTTTGAGAAGATAAGATTTCATTTCTAGTGATTATAGAAATGAGTCTGTTAGTTAGTATTTTTGTAAAGATTTTTCTTGTGTGTTCAATTAGAGTAATTAGTCTAGTTGTATTTAGATCGTAGTTGTATTGAGGTTTTTTGAGATTGGCCAGATGTTTGTGTCAGCCTATTGATTTGGTGTAGTTTGAAGTGTGAGGCAAGTGTTCATTATATCGAGAAGATAAGAGATTACTACTAGTGCTAAATGTTGCAAGATTTCATTCAAAATTCCAAGTGGTCTAGTAGCTTTATTTTTTAGCATATCAGCAATCATTTGTAATAGATCTTCTATTTTTATTAGGACTAGAAGGTTATCGAATATGTGAGGTTGTATATAACTTAGTAGTTCATAGTATTGTTCTCACTTATGCCAAAAGACTTTGTTTGTTTTATTTTCTTTTGTCTAGTTTTTGAAGTGTTGTTGAGTCACCTTCTTGATTTTGTTAGGTTCAGTTATTAATCTATCATTTAGAATAATTTTTTCATAGTTAACCTAGTCTGTACGTCTTTGCAGAATATTGTCTATCATTCTTGAGGTATTGTCTTTGAAATCAGTATATCTGCGATTAGTATAGAATTTAATTTTTTCATTCTGTTCATTCCTTTTTTCAGTATTGCATACTTGCCAAATTATATATTTGTATTCTTTAAGTTTAGCAATAGTGTTGTCATCTCTATTATTATATTTATCTTAGTTCATACTTAGGATAGTTAGGTTGGCTAGTGATGCGGTCTTTGAAATATGTTTGTTCAACATATCTAAGGAAGTGTTTGGTTTAGTTGCTAGTAGGTTTAGAGCTTTGTTTATATTTGTTAGAGCAGAGTACAATTTGTTGATTTTAATGAAATTGAGTGAAAGGTTTTAGGTGCTGTATACATATGAGGAATGTGTTTGTTGATAGCTTCTTTTATTTTTTGAAACCAGATATGCTAGAGCTTGTTAAGGGTATTCAGATTCAAGCAATTTTTTGAGTTTGAGAAAGAGTTTATAAGGGTGTCTTTAGTGTTTAAGAATTCTTTTCACTCCTGTTCTTTTATTTTGTTGTAATAGTATATTTTCTTTTTCTTTTTTTTTCTGTTTCTTGAAGGTGTAGTGAATCTTGTGTATCAGGTTGTATTTATTATTTAATAGTCACTATCTAAAATTCTAATTGCATTAGATAGTGTTGAGGTACTCAGGTCAAGTAAAATATTACTTGAAGCCCAAATATAATCTATTTGACTAAAGAGATCTTGTCATTGTCAAGTAGGAGCTAATATATTATGAAATTCTAATAAGCTTGAGAAGCTGGTAATTTGTAATTTTAGGAATATTATGTATTTTTTTTTTAGTATTAGTATTTGTATTGAAGTCTCTTATAATTAGTGAGTACTCGTTTTTAGTTTTAATTTCCTCTATTCAATTGTTTAGCTACCTTTGTGTTCTCATAAGTAGTTCATCATGATTTGAAGGGAGGTATGTTGAAACTATGCAGATCTTATTGTTGTTAGGGAATTAAAAGTCTATTCAAATTAGTGTTTCAGGATATGTTAAAATATTTCTTATATATAGTATTAATGAGTAATGTATCATTAGAGCTGTTCCTAGACTTGTTTCTCTCTATTGTTTTTAGTATAGAATAAAGTTAGAAGTAAAGATTTTATAGATTGGATTTGTTAGAGTAAATTCATTTGTGTTTTTGAGTTTAGTCTCAGTTAAAGAGATAATATGTAAATTATTTTTATTGTAGTATTGTATCTAGTTTTGTAGTTTGACTAGATTATTTAGTTCTTGAATATTATGAGTTGCAATTTTGATTTTTTTATTGATATTAGGATTGTTATGTTGAGTTTTGGTATCATTAAGATTGGTAAAATTATTTGTATTATTGTTCATAGTCTAATTTAGGAGTTTCACTCATTATTGTATTATTATCATCTGACTTGTTACTGTGTATGGAGTTATTGAATATGTTCTATTCAGAGGATTGTATGTTAGAAAGAGTAAAAATGAAGTTAAGAAGGTTATTGTAGTGGAAGTTTTCAGTAATAAACCTCATTGTTGATGGTATATCCTCATGCTTTGTAATCAGAAGATCTAATTTTTTCTTTAGCTATTTTTGTTGGACTGTTTGGATCAAATCTTGTAGATTATTTGGGGGAGTATTGGGATTGAGATTATCTCTTTTAGGTATTTGTATCCAAGATTCTGGTATCTTGTAGAAGAAGTAGTATTCTCATAATGCTCATGATGCTATAGTTAACTCTTTTGTTATATTTATAGGCAGAGTTAGGTTTACTTCTGTTACTTTTTCTGCCTCTTCTAGGAGCTCAGGAAGGTTAGTATAATTGCAAGTACAGTATCTCTCTGATAAAGGAAATAGAGTTATATAGACTTTTGGAATTTCTGTAAGAAATTTCTTTGTTTCTTCTTTTGTGCAAAGTAGAAAAGTATAGGTATTTGTTAAAAGTAGGTCCTTTGGTTTTAGAAGAAGCTTTTGTTTTGGGATAAAGTAATCATTAGATAATTTAAAAAAAGCAAAATCTAGATAAAGTAAATTGAAATGTTCTAGTAGATCTTCTCTATTTTTTGGAAAGAATATGAATTTTGGTTGTAGATGTAGTAGAAGATCTTGTGAAGTGAGTAGTAGTTGTAGCTTTGGTGTAGATAAGACAAAATAATTTGTTAGGATTTAATAAAAGATGTAGAATTCCTATAAGGCTTTCCTATAACTAGGCAGATTTTTCAGTTTACTTCGTTTTGTAATAGAAAACAGGTCTTTAACTTGTGTACAGAGATTTCTTGGACTAGTAGAAAGAGTAGTTCATATATCTTTGATATAGCTTTTAGGTAGCTGTTAGAAGTTAAAGACTTTTCTTAATACCCTTACAGTAGCTTCTATATTCAGAGAGTTAGTTATGAGTAAGGAGAAGTTAAGACATAATGAGATATGTGTAGGGATATCTAAGAGATTATCTAGGAGGAGTAGATAATTTGTAGTTAGGTATTTGTCTATTTGTGCTAATACTTCATCGAATTTGTATAATATTGGTATTTTTGTAAATCCCACTAAGTAGAAAATTATTCTAGTAATTTCTCTTGGTGTGAGTGTATTCAGATCTAAGAATAGTAAGTAATCTATACCTAGTTTTTAACATAGTTTATAGAAAATTTTATCCTGATTTGTTTTGTTTGTTATTGTAACATTGTGCTAATCTTTATATTTTTCTATTACCATATTCAAAAGAATATTAAATTCCTTTTGATGTTGGGGTTTTGTTGCAGAAAACTAAGAAAAGATACTAAAGAATTAGTTATCCTTGTAGTATAGTTTCGCATAGATTACAGAAAGAATTAGGTATTCTGCTAGGAGAGTTCAAATTTTGTGTGATATTAGGTTAGCTAAACTTTTTATAGATATAAAGATTTCCAAACATCTGTTGTAGTGCCATTTTTCTTTGTCTAAATTCTTGTAGTTGCTCTTTCTCTAGTCTTTTAATCCAAGTTCAAGTGCATATTTCCAAGCAGTTTCTTTGTTCTTTCTTGTATCTATTATAGCTAATCTTTGTTTCAGTCTGCTCATTACTACTGAGCTATATGTTCTTGGAGGAGTACTAATAGATGTTGTAGCTTCTTTTAATGTTGTATTCAAAGTTGCATATGTCGAATATGCATTAATTTCTTCTAGAGTTTTATCAAGATCTACTGTGTTACTATTAGTGCTAGTCAGAGTTTGTTTTAATATTGAAGTTGAATTAGGGCAAAGAATTTTGAAGTTTTAGTTGAGATTTAATTATCTGTTTGTTTATCTGTCATGTAGTTTGCTTATACTAGTAATGTCATATATATTGTTGACGAGGTTAAACTAGAATCCCTACTTTTTTCAAAAAGTATTTTTTTTTCAATAGCAAAAGTCGAAGTATTTTGGGTTTTTTCATTAAGCTGAGGGAGGTGTCTATTGCTTTTTTTGTTTTTTTTGTTCTGATGTTTGTTAATATAGGTGGTATCAGTAGATGTAGTAGTTTGCACTGTGGTAGAACTAAGAGATCTGTCTCTAGTTTTTTTTTTTGTTGTTGATATTGCTGATATAGTTAGCAACAGTTTTATTGAGAGAGTAGGTAAGTGAGGAATGGGCTTTCTAGTTCTTTTAATCTTTTCAGTTGTATAAGTAGAGTATATATAACTATTCTTGTTATTTAGTTAGTTATGAGCAATCTATATGTAGAAAATTTTTTTTTTTTTGTTTTTGCTCTGCTCCATATATTAGTTTTGGGATCTATGGGTAAGAGTTTTTTTTTATCATCTAATATAATTATCTACACAATAATATAATAATAAACATATTCTAGTCAAAAACTCTTATTGTAGATTATTTTGACTATTTTTAAAGCTAAAGCAAAAACGTATTTTCAAAGAAACTTCATTAAGAAACAATACAAGAAACAATAAGCAAAAGAAAAGAGCATGCAAAGTTATATTTAGCAGAAAGTAAAAGATAGAAAATCTAAAAAAGATCTAGAAGATAACTTGAGTTTCAAAAAAAATTCGTAGAAATTTTTAGAAAAAGTGGGGATTTGAATTCACTCTATCTTGCAGATCCTCTAACATAACACAAGGGTTACAAAACAAGGTAAACAAACTACATGTAGGGAAATTACTAATTTGACATATCACATGCAAGCCAATAGAAGAGAAGTATATAGCATCTAAACTAGACAAAATGCAGGCAATCAGGAAATATCTTAGAGTTTTTAGCAAAAAAGCCAAAGTTATTTTAAAAAGTAAAGAATATGATTATTTATAATATTAGTAGATAAAAATTTTTAAGGAAATCAGAAGAAAGCTTCTCACCAAGTAAGAAAAAGATAGCAAGTATTAAAGTGATACTTAAAGAAGAGGAACTACAGAAGCTTACCAGTATAATTAAGAGTATAGAAAGAAGTAGAGAGCAAATAGATGACCTTATTTCTAGAATTACAGGAATAAGTATCAAAGTGATCACAATAACCAGGAATTGGCACAGAATAATTAAAAAGATAATTATTAAAGAAGGTGAGAAGTACTGATCACAGCTTATGAAGAACTAGAACAGGAATTATTAATTGCTAAAGAGCTAAAAAAAGCAAAACAAAGACTAAAGAAAACAAGAAAATAATATTAGAAGCTAACTTACAGTCTAAAGAAGTTTTACAAAATTTGACTGAGTTAGTAGATCAAAAAATAACTACTAAGTTAGCTAAGTATAATATATTCTATGATAAATTGTCTGAAGTAGAGAGTGTAGAGAACAATACAAAATCAATAATTTCTAAAGAAATTGAGCACCTGAATAGGAAGATTGCAGTGAGTAGTAAGATAGCAATTGATATCCTATTTACAAATAGAGAGTTAAAAGAGGATTATAAAATATTTAACTCTCAAAAAACTAGCATAGTAGTGAGTAGGTTTACTTTAAATAGCAAGGTCAATTCTAGCAATACAAAGTCTGCAGAATTTGAGCTTATAGACTTAGCCTTGTATACAAAAGATATAATTCTTGAGAATGCAGAAGATGCTCTACTTGAAACTTCACAAAAAAAAATTAATAATCCAAAGGAGTATTAGAAAGCAACTAGATTATGCAGTTGCAAACTATAAAAACTACAAAAAATCTCTCTTGAAAATAGTCAGTGAGTACCTAACAAAATACCTGTGAAAAAACAGGAGAATATAGAGCAAAAATTTACTCTATCTCACTTCCTGAGAAATCAAAAGAAGAATGAATCAAATTTGTAAAAGAAACATTATATAAAAGTATTTATATATATGAGATTGTTGAGTGCTTTGAAAATAGAAACAGTTGAGTAGTCATCATCTTTGATTGTTTCAAAGATCTAAACATCTTGAGAGAGAAACTCAAAAAGAAAGAGATTAAATGGTATAATATAATCTTCAACAACTATGAAACTACTAAAGATCTAGAAAACCTATTCAAAAAGCCACTAAAAGCAAAATTGTTAGATTCAGAAAATAAGGCTTCTACACAGAAGATTAACAAGCCATAGACCAAAGAAGAAAAGCAAGAATAGGGCTTGAGAAATTAGTAGACAAAGAAAAGAAAGACATAATCAAAGAAACATAATCATAGTGTGGGACCTTCTAAAATAGATAAAAGAATCCATATCTTTGAATCTGTACAATATCTTAGATAAATTAGTCATATTAAGATAATTAGAAAAATAAGTAAAAAAACACATGCAGAAATTGAGTTTGTACCAAATGCTATTTTCGTAGAGGATCTTATAAACATATAGTATATTTCTCTTCTGAGCAACTGTTTGGTGAAAGTTATACCAAGAAGAAACAATACAAAGATACTTAAATCTTATAACAAATTTTCTAGAAAATTTCTAGATCTACCAGAAGATGCAAATGAGGTACTATTGTAGAGACAGGTTAAACGAACAGGAGCTAAGGTATTGCATATCTTTAAGAATACAAACAACAATAATAAAAGAAATGTTATAGTCTACTTTATGAGTAAAACTGACCTGTTAGAAAGCCCAAAGTTCTCAGTTTAATATTATAATGATAAACTAAAATAGGCAATAATCAGAAGTAATAGCTCTGAAGAGAAAGAATACTCTGCAGTTAACAAGATTTTACTAGTAACTTCACAAAAGTTAAATTACAAGAGTTTAGGAAAAAGAAAGGAAACAGAGCAAGATCCAGGTGAAAGATACTCGAAGTATACATATCGAGAAAATGAATACAGAAAAACAAAGTTAATAACATAAAAAGATTATGCAGAATATAGTAGCTATGAGTATGAGCAAGAAAATGAATTTGTAAGAAACTCATAGATAGATTTAAATGATATTAGCTCTGAGTTTTCAGAAAGAAGTAACACAAATAGAGCAAGCAATCACAGAAACAGAAGAAGGAGAAGTCAGTGGTTTCCTAATTATAAAAGATCTTAAGATAGCAAAGATAATAGTTTAAGTATAAGAGAAGTTCTTAAGAGTCTACTTGTACTTGCAGAAAGAGAAGAGTACTCATCAAAAAGAAGGAATAGATATAGGAGTCACAAAACTTCTAATTACTGCTAATTTATAATACTAGTTGAATTATAGTTTGCTCAGATTTCTCAAGAAGGAAAACTTAGAAATCAGCAAAAGGCAAAAGACTCAGAAAACCAAGAGCAAATATATAGTTTGAAGAGAGGTAGAAGTCAATTAAAAGGAGTTAGAATTCAAGAAGCAGATATGAAATTTAGAACACTTAATATAGCAACCTATAATATTAATAGAATTAAGGGTAATAATGCAAAGGTAGAGTTACTAGCAGAATAGGCAAATGAACAAAAAGTAGATATCATAGAGATAATTGAATCTAATATAAGTGAGAAGCAAAGCAAATTTGTATTAAAAAATGATACAAAATTTGTAAGCTTCTGGACTTCAGTAGAAGAGAACAAAACTAAAGGCTCAGGAATAGAGCTCTTAGTTAACAGAGCATGAGAAAAGCATATAGGAAGTATTTCAAGGTATAATAGCTACTATTTAGATATTTTGTTAGTTTTCAAAATAGTCAAAATATTAGTAATGGTAGCATATATCTTACCCAATAACAAGGATATTAAGAAACTACTACAACAACATATCATAAAAAAGATTTAAGAAAGTAAGAGAAGAAATATTAAAGTTATCATTATAGGTAATTTTAATATATTTGCTCTAACCTTCTAGATTAGAACAACCCAAAATCCAAAAGAAAACAAGCACTCCCACTTCTAGTCTGGTTAAAAAGTTCTATATTTGAAGATGTATTCAGGAAGATTTACTTATATAAAAAAGAATTCACATGATCAAATAGTAAATTAAGCTCAAGAATAAATGATATTTGCATCTCTAAAAACCTAAGCCAGGGCTTAAAAAAATATGAAATTACAGGAGCAAAATTCATCACAGATAGTAATTACAAAATTGTTTTAGTGCAATTTATTATAGACTTCAGTTAAAATAACAGATCAGTAGCAAAAAACAAGAGAATAAAAGAAAAGCAACGTATTTTAAAACTTGAAAAGGCAACTGTTAAAGAGTTGGAAGCCTATAGAATAAACTTAGAGAAGTTTTTTAAAGAAAGATATGCTACTTGTTCTCAAGGTTTACCCATAGAAGAATTTTATGAGAAGAATAATCTTGACGAGCTATAGGATATTATCTCAAACTATATTTTTAAAAGTATATACAAGTTACTACTAAGCAAAGAAATTCATATATGCTCTCTATCTACTAAGGTTAACAGTAGCAGCACTAAAATTCTCAGAGATTTGCAAGCAATAGGCAAATTATGTTATGTATATTCAGTAGAATAGGGAAAGCTTATTGAGACAAAAGTAAGAAACAAATGATCAGCTATAATCAACAAAATAAACGTAAAACTAGATATAACAATAGAAGAACTAACAGAAGAAACTTGGACAAAAGAGAGAGCTAAAGATCTCAAAGCATAGTAGAAGATTATCTATATGAAAGCATAGTGTGAAAAGAAAAAAGAAGATCTGAGTAATATCAATAAAGCAGTTGATAATAGATGTGCTGCAATACAGAGTGAACTCAAACATATGCTAAGTAGCTTACTTGAGAGATCATCGAACAGAATTAGGCTCAACAGAGTATAAGTTGAGAATGAAACATACTTTTTGTTGCTTACAAAAGAAAATGAGGTTCAAAAAGAAGAAAGATCTTATTTTATAAAGCAGTTCCACAAATGCAAAGTAGATGCTAGTGGAACAAATTAGAGATAAAGTCAAGCATATAAGCCTATAGAAGAGATTAATAAAAACATCTATGAATCCCTTAATAGGAAGTTTCTCTGCAAGAATGACAAGAAGTATTTAGAGATATAAAGTCAAAATTAGCTCTAGGCTCATCTAGAATCAGTTACTCTTAATAAAGAAATCAGCTGACTTGGTACAAAAGGTTTTTTTAGTACTAGCAAACAAATGCATAAAAGAAGAAAACATCCCAACAAAATAGAAAATTGGTTAATTATACCTAATTTCTAAGGGAGAGAATTGGAATTATAATTTATCAAATATGAGACCTATTGTCTTATTTGAAGCATTCCAGAAACTGGTAGTCTGAATAGTGAGCAGACAACTGAATAATGTTTTGATAAGGTATAATATTCTGAAAGGTCTGAACTACACAGGCTATTAGGCTGCAGTACTAGTAGCCCTATTTACATTATGAATAACCTTATCGAAGAAGCTAGAGAAAAGAATAAGGAAATTTGGATACTATTTCAAGACATGAAGAAAGTATTTAATTCAGTTAGCTTAACTATGCTAGAAAAAGTACTAAAGCAAATAAAGATTTCAAGAATTACAATGAACTTCCTGCTAAGTCTTTTTAATGCAAGAAGAATAAAGGTCATAACAAGCTTAGGCTAATACAAGAGTTCTCAGCTGAAGATAGCCTAGATAAGGGTGAAGTAGTCTTACTACTACTATAGCATATCTTTTATAACCCCTTGCTTTATGAAATCCAAAACAAAGAGAAACTCGATTATTAAATAAGCCTTAAATAGCCTACAGATCTAGAGTATAACATAACTCAGAAGCTGAGCTAGAGATAGGAGATCTTAGCATATGCAGATGATATGATATAGATCACAAAGTTGAAAAGAGAACTTGCAGAAATTATTGAAATATCAAATGAGTTCTATGAGCTTAATGATATAGAGATAAATAGAAAGAAATCAGAGCTACTAGTAATTAATTACAAATATACAGAAAGTAATAGCAATACTAATTTTGATATTAAGATTAACAAGAATAAGGATATAGTATATGCAAAAAGTGAAACTGAGGCCATAAGACACTTAGAAGTCTGGATCTCTGAAAAAAAAGGGAGTGAATGTAATGCTAAAGTTATTGTAAAAGAAGTAGCAAAAATATGCAAAGCAATAAGGTTCAAAAGAGTATTAGCTAGTTAGCTTATATACTTGAACAATAGTATATTGCTATTATGTATTAAGTACAGATTACAAACATCCTTTTTATCAAAAGCAAAATATGACCAAATACAAAAACCAATTTGAACACTGATTAAAAACAAACTAGAGCTTGCAAGAATAGCAGCTAATAGCATATGTAGTCATATAGGTTTCCTAGAGCTTAGATCTATATAGCAAAATTAACTAGTATATCATTTTACAGAGCTAACATTACGCCTAAATTAAGATAATGAAATAGGTTTTACAATATGACTAAGAGTAAAGGATGCGCAATTGAGATGCAAAACCAAATATAGCTTCCTAAACGAGAGATATAAGTTTAGAGCATTTAAGTTAAAGAACAATTTGTCATATAATATTATTAGCAATGTAAGAAAGCTAGGTTTCAGATTTCAAGAGATACTCAGGAGTACAAATAACTTAGAAGTAGAGGGTTCTGAAATAGATGACCTGCTTGAAGGCAAAATATATAAAGATTTTATAGAGAATAAAAATCTTAACTTGTTTACTATAAATCAGCTTTTGGAAAAGAAAGGCAAGTATTTATTAGAGTAGCAACAGATCAAATTTCTAAGTAAGAGCAAATTGAAGGGACAAAAACCAAATTGGTTCAAAAATCTAGAGGAGAAGATTATTCAAAACATGAGATCAAGAGAAGTACTGAACTCCTTCCAAACTCAAGACATGAATTGGGCTGTACTCAAGTTAGAAAAGGAAAAAGTAAGTATAGATAGAAGGAAAAAAGAATAGGTCTTGTTAAAAGAAAGTAAAAGAGTAATAGTAGGTAAAATAATAAGGAAGACAAAAGGTCGCATAGCTCACTGGAAAGTAGTTGAAGACAGCAATCTTCTAAAAACAAGAGTTGTTCACTATGAAGGCTGTTGCTTAGGCAATAGAAATAATACTTAATATCTTATTTTGAAGAGTAGGATTTTAAAATTTTATAGTTTGAGTAGCATGTATAGATATAACTATTAGATAAATATTAGTTTATTATAATATTTAACTAATAGCTATATTAGTATGCCAATAGCTCTATCAATTTTTTCAAATCTAATTTGTTACTAAAAAGTATTCTATTTGAGCTAAATATTTGTTTAAAATTAGTCTTATATCAGAATAATAATATACTGATAGGTTATAATATTATACTAGTATAAATTTATTTAACTAATAATATCTACCTATTTTGCTTTGTATTAGTTAACTCTATCTATACTATTTGCTTAGTTTACTATTTACTCTTCTTAATCAAATTCTCTAAATATTATTTACTAAAGTAACTTTGTCTTTTTTTAGAATTTTCTAGAAGTTTGTTCAGTTTATCTCCAAATTTTATTAGAGGATATATATCGATATATATTTATAAAAGATATATATTGATTTAAATCTTTCTATCACATATAATCGATTACTACATAAATTGATAAATAACAATTAACTATTAAAAATTGTTAAAAAATGATTTAATCAATTATACTAATAAATATTGTTAATTAATGATTAGAATTTATTTGAAATGATTAATATCGATGTTAGAAATTTAAAATTGTTATATAAAAATTATTATCAATATAAAATGATTTTAATTAATATTATAAAAACTTGAATTGAATGTTATTGAAATAGTAATAGATTAAATTATAAATTTATATTTCTACTAAACAGATTTAGCTTTATATTATAAAAATATTACTAATTTATTAATACTTTATTAATTTGATACTTTTATTAATTTGATAATTACATATCAATTTACTATACAAATTATAAGCTACAAAAAATACAAAAAATATATATTTAGGATCATATACAGCAATAGATCGATTTCTATTTGTATCAAGAAGTCAAAAGAAAACATCTTAAGCAAAAAAAAAAATAGCAAAAAAAAAAAATAGCAAAAAAAAAAACAGCAAAAAAAAAACAGCACAGCAAAAAAAAACAGTACAACAAAAAAAAATAGCCAAAAAAAAAAAAAAAAAATAGCAAAAAATATTATTAAAATCATTAATATTCGAAGTTATTCAGGTCAAAAAGACTATCTTGTTCATCTTCAAAAATAGCTATGAAACTTCCTTGCTGTGAGATAGGAGCACTTCCTTGCTGTGAGCTAGGAGCAGACCTAGCTTCGTTAGTTTGTTTGTCTTGAAGAATCACTAATTCATTTTCTATTATATTATTAGATGAGATTAGAAAAGGATTACTACGCTCGAAATCAGCCTATATTTAAATATATTAATTGAAATAAATCAGGAGGAGGAGTTTTTTTTTTTTTTAAATTATCAGAATATCAGGTAATAATATCTGATTGCTTTCATTTTTGAATATATATACAAAAATTGAAACCAATAGATACTAACCTTGTATAATCTAATTTCAAATACTTACGAGAAAGCTCAAAAGATGATGTTTCATTAGTTTTTTATCACAGGTAGTAGTTTTTGATCGTGGATTTAAGATAATATTACAGACTGATAACACAAAAGTACAATGCTCTACAGTCATAGGTTTAGCAAATGCTTCACATGCAATTGCTGTGATCCAATATACGTCATTATAATTTTTTTTAAATAATAGTTTGTGGCAATTCTCAACTTCAGGTAATCTTTTCCAATTTACAACCTCTTCTGAAGTAGTACTACTTTTTAGTAGTGGTAGTCTCTCTGAACTAAAAATATAATTCATTGCATCTTTAACGGCCTGCACTATTGTACTTCTATAGTTTTTTATTTTTAAAGTATCTGTTTATCAAAAATATAGTTTAAGTGAATATTTTATTTTTTATTTTTTTTCCACTTGAGTGATCTTGCCCTTTCTTTTATTATAGATAGTTTATTAGAAGATAACATACAGTACACTATTATATCTTGACATAACTATATACTGCTCTAAGATTTGGTTCGAACTAACTTAGCTATGTTAAATGTATCTAAGTTCGATCTGCCGCAAAAGCTATTTATCTCCTAAAAGTAGTTCACTGTATAGAACAATACATCCTAACTTTTGATCAACAATCGGCAACTTTTAGCCACTATCAAGATCCTAGGTCCCTCCTAATCTAATCTAAGACTAAACTAAAAGTTGTTAATACCTAGTCTCAAGATAGAAAAAAATAAAAAATTGTTACAAATAATGAAAAGCATAGAGCTATATGCTATAAAAACATAAGCATAGTATAGAAAACTTGCTAACAAGTAAAAAACTATACTTGTGGTAAATAGATGGGAAAGAAAACAAAACAAGAAAAAAACAAAATAAAAGAAATGAAATTTTCTTTTTGACGTAAAAAGAAAAAAGAAAAAAAAACCCAAAGTAGTTTCACCTAAAAGCAAGCCTAAAAGCAAGTACTACCTTTAAAAATTATATATACTAGTTGCTACCTATGTATATATCTCTTTGAATAACAATTTCCAATATATTTACTTAGTACTAATTCAACAAAGCAAGGCTTTCACGAATTTCACGTAGTATCTAGTCAACAGAAGTTGAGTATGAAGTATGTGCTATATGTGTTTACGAGTTGTTGTTGTTTAGTAGCATCTAATGTGACTTTCCTAAAATAGACATAGTACGGATATCAATCTTTTAGCAGGGATAAGCCAAATTCCCACTTTTTGTTGTCGAGGAACAAAAGGAAACAATTCCAAGTCCAAAAGTCTAGTTGTCAAGAGTATAGGAGATAGTTCTTCAAAAAAACAAAACTAAGAGAGTAGTAGTATGCTTGACCTAGCATAAGCATAGTTGGAGTCCTTCTTTACTTCCTCTTTTTACTTTCGGAACCTTTCTACTAAGCAAACCTAAAGTCATCCTGCCAAAGTCAGATAGCAAAAAGCCCAGTGCAACTTTGAAACTGACTTGTTGCAGTTCTTGCTTCTGACTTATCACAGTTTTGTAGTTTATTCCTCGTGTAATCAGATACTTTAAGTTGCTTTACTAGGTAGTAGCATAAGAAAAATAACTTTTTTGTTGTTCCGTTATTTTGGTTTTGATAATCATCGGAAAGATTTCTGAGTTTAAGTAAATATTTCAATAAAAAAAATGAACTTATAATAAATAAAGTGAATATTATCAATGTTTAATGAATATTCACTTATCAAACCATACTACTCACTATAAAAGTAATTTGAATAATCTGTTGCACTCATATTATAATCAGGGAATTTTGTAACAAGATAATTTCTCAGTTCCTTCTTTAGAATATCCTGAGTAGAATACATATATTTTGGGAAAAGACTTTTTGCAATATAAAGCAATGCATCCTAAATTTATTAAAAAATTACTCAAAGTTAAACTATCCTTTGAAGCTACTTCTTAATGTAATATAAAAAAAAAAAAAAACACACTCATGTAAACTATTTACTTCTATTACTTAGGAAGAGAGATCGCTTTCACTAACCTCTCTCTTTTGAAACTCATTTTTAAATTTGCAAAATTTTTTGCTCAAGTTTTTTAATAAAATATATAATTGTTGCTGTTGAGTAAACATTCGCTCAAATATTTGCCATATGCTGACTTGTTGACATTGCTACCATTGATATTGTTAGTGCAGTTGTTGGTGCTGCTGCTAGTACAGTTGTTGATGCTGCTACTAGTGCTATTGAACTTAGTGCTACTGCTAGTGCTATTGAACTTGGTGCTACTGCTAGTGCAGTTGAACTTAGTGCTGCTGCTGGTACTGTTGTTGTTGATAGTACAGATATTATACTTGTGTTTATAAAAAAAAAATTTTTTTTTCAAAAAAAATGAATCTATTGCTATTCAAAATGCAAAAAAAAAATTGATGAATCATTATATACTATCTTGATTATATAATAGATTTGTATTAGATGATTCTCTATCACGTGATCTTATAGCATCCCTTTTTTCTGGTAAATCAGGTGATAGAGATCGAGATCTATATTGTGAATAGCGAGAGCGTGACCTTGAGTAAGAACGACATGAATATTGAGAGTATGATCTTGAGCAAGAATGACATGAATATCGAAAACGTGATCTTAAAGGAAAATAACATGAATGTCTAGAACATGATCTTGAGTGAGAATGAGAAGGAAAATAATGTGAATGATATAAACAGGTTAGTGAATGATGTAAACGAGAAGATGTTTGTTGTGTTAGTTGTAATAATTCTAATAGTTGTTCAGTATTTTGACAGAATAAAGGGCATAAAGAGAATTGAAGGGAATATGATTGTTGTTCTAAGGATTGATGTTGTTATAAAATAGGTTTTAGTATATTTCTTAAATATTGTATTTTTATATTATTATATATAGTTAGATTTAGTTATTATCATTTTTCTTAATAACTTATTAGCTAAAGTTAGAATTAGATTTTATCATTAGA